>APFE031486203.1:42849-98374 GCA_000404065.3 Pinus taeda
GGTGGAGAATTAAGCATTTCCACAATCTTGCTTCTATATTTGTCTACTTTCAGGATTTCATTGAATGGGAGTGATATTTTAATTTTAGCCATCTCATTTTCTATATTGAAAATAGAAGTAGACCTTTCAATTTCCTTAGGAAGGGCAGGGGTTTGATTATCTTTTCTTTCAAGAGGAGAATCACCTTTATCATCAATCTGCTTTGACTTTTCCTTTTTACCTTCAACTGCTTTTGAAACATTCTTCTTGGGCTGAGCTTTATTTGCTGTAATAGGGACATCTCTGTTTCTGAGATTGTACTACTTTTGAATCTCAAATATGGCATGCTGATAACCCTTTAGGAAATCTGAGGGTTCCTCCTCGGCTTTTAACTGGCTGGACTCATCATGTTCCTCCTTTGTTAAGAAAATTTCTGAATCTTCTTCACCAATACAATGAATAGATTCCTCAGGTTCTTCAGGTTCTTCTCCTTCATCCACCATGTTTTGTTGAAAAGGAGGTCTCACTGGGGGGTCTGCTTGTTGATTTCTATTGTCTCTTGTCCTTTGCTGATTTTGAGGCCTTCTAAATTGAGGATTCCTGAACCGAGGCTCTTGCTGTGCTTGGGGAGCAGCAGTATTCCCAAGTGCTAATTGATCCATCAATTTCTCCATAGTTTTCATCATGGTTTCAAATTTATCTTCTTGAGTAGAGGTAGAAGGTCTCTCCTCCTCCTTTATCTTAGCCTTTGCCATCTTGGACTTTTTAGCAGCAAGTATATTCACCTCTACTTTGATTGCATCATTTTTCATTTCAGCTAAAGTAGCAGACTCTCTTTCTCTGAGTAAAAGAGAGAAATCTGAGTCAAAAGACTCAGCATATCTTAACTGTTCCAAAGCTCCAGAAGATTTCAAGTGTGTTGGAATAGAATTGTATATTTTATTAAACCTCTTAGAAAAGTTTTGAACAGTCTCATCTGGAGCTCTTCTTAAACTATTATATTCAGTGAGGGCCTGAATAGGATTAGTTCTATTTCCCCATTTCCTCAGAAAACTATCTTCAAACTTATCCCAACTACGAATGCTACCAGCTCCCAAGGCTTTAAACCGTTTTCGCACTTCCCCAATAAAAGTTTGAGCAAATAGTCTTAATTTTACATCTTCATCATTCACTTCTTCCCTGTCAACAAAGTCATTGAATCTATCTACATGTTCTTCAGTTGTAATGTCTTCATCTCCTCCCCATGTTGGAATTCTAGCAGCATATTTGCTAGGGAGATCATGCAAAACAGCAGGAAGATCTAGAGGAGCATACCTAGCAGGTACGGCCATAATGAATGGAGGAATAGTGAAAATAGGTAATGTATGACCAGAGAGACCAGAACTAGTATGAGATTTTTTCTGAGGGCTATTTGGACTAGCAGAGGCAGAAGACAAAGTATGAGTACGAAAAGGACTATTGGGACTTTGTAAACCACGAACAAAAGAGCTCCAATTTGGGAAAGGTAAACCAGTTTTAGACTTAATTAAAACTTCAAACGGGTCAAGCCCCTTGAGCTGTTCCAAGTCTTCTTTTTCTAATAACAATTCAGAAGTAAAAATTTCCCAAAATTCTTCTTTATCTTTTTGTGATACTAAAGATGAAGTATCAATTCCTCTCTTTTGTAAATCTAAAATGATACCAATCAATTCTTCTTCATCTTCAGACCTCAATAAAACCTCTTGAACTTTATCATCTACAATTTTATTTTCAGGACTTCTAGAAAACTCAGGAAATAAAGACTTTGAAATGCTAGAAGTACGTGGTATATCAGAAAATCTTTGTTTACTCCTTGAGATGATATTAGGATTCTCCACAGGACTAGGTGGGTTTGGGTCTAGATTACTCCTTGTATATCTTCCTCTCGAAGCCACCTTTTAAACTTTAAGAATTAATGGAGTCACCAAGGTAGAATGCAGCCTCGAAAACCACTTTGAATTCCTGCTACCTTCAGAAATTCAACCTTAAAATTTCGGGCATGAGTAATCTTCAGACTCCCGGCAGACGCACCAAAATGTTATCACAAAATCTGTACTGATGGCTGCTAATCAGTTAGACTCTATGTAACTATTTCAGACCAGACTCTTCGCTAAGGATTAGCCTCCCTAACCTGAGAGGGCTCTCTCAAAATAAACTACTGATTTATCTTTAAACACTAAGAGGGCTAACTCTTGTAATGAGAACTTAAATAAGCATGATGGTTGGACATACAACATAACATTTCTTCCATTGGGCTCATGGATTCAAACACCATTTCGGTAAACTATCTACTACTCATTCATGGAAGTCAAGGCATGTAATGTTTAAACACTCAAAAAATTTCTCAAAGAACCTCAACTCATAAGTATACACAGGAAGTCTGAGCACTAGGTGAATTCAGAGTGATTGTATACCTATAGAGCTGTAAAATATGAAGGATAAGACAAAACCACATACATCTTGATTATTTGAACAAAGTATGAATCTTGAGAAGAAAAATTAGTCTTTCTATTACTGTAAAAAGTCTTTCACACAAGCCAATATAAACTCAGTTTTTTGCATAAACATCCAACCCTCATTACATCAGAGTTTCATCTATATATAGAAAAACATTCTTAACTACTTTGAGCCTCGTCCTCCAGCATGAGGGGAGCTCGATGACTGTCATTAACTACCCCTATCTATTTTAACAGACTTATTAAATCCACTAAGTATTGAACTGTAATTACAAAGAGTCCTAATCAAACTTAAACTCTAATTTTATTCTCCTCGTATCATGATTCCTTTCTAGATCTTCGACAGCTGTCTCCTTTAGTTCTGGCCGTGATAGCTGAGATAAGGATGCAAGAAACAAGGTTAGCATTGGATGCTGAATGTGCTGATGGTTCATTGATTATAAGAACAAACCCCTGTTTTTCTGGTCCTTGTTTCCCACCATCCTTCGAAAGTTAAGCAATATGTTCCCAGCTCTTTAATACTCCAAAATTGATGAGCATCACCATATTTCCAGATATGTTGGAAGCTTTGTTGATTGAACAGGTGTACAAGCCCAAATCCTCGTATGAATCTTCAGCCAAAACCTAACCACCGGTAATAAAGTACCTTTATTAAAGCTATAGCTGAAGACCAAATATTTTACCTTTATGGTGAATGCGCACTTGTCATTATCTGAATGGCCCTGATAGCCTTATGTGGTATCCTTGATGCTCATTAGGCATTTTCTTCAAAATCTGCTGACCTCACCATTAAACTGTTTATTTTCTTCAAAAAACAACACCTACAGCAGTTTCGTAGCACGCTACAAAACTGCTGTTTTTTCAAAAACACAGTCTTTAGTGAATGTCTCAATATTCTCTTTGACTGTAACAGCTCTGCCACTGGTTACAAAACTCCTATTTTACCTTTGATTTATATAGCTGTGCTTACATGCCTTAAAAAACAATGAACTTAAGCAAAATTAAGCAAAACTTTGGGACAACACCTGACTTAGAATCTGCAATTTCACTTGGCAGCTAATTTATTTAGCTGTGCTTTTAATTTTGCAACCTCTTTTTCCATGGCTGCGATTTCAGCTACGGCCCTCTCCATCTCAGCCACTTCTTTTTCGGTTGCCTCCCACTGGTCCTTTGAAGATGAAGTCTTTTCTTCTTGAGAAATGGTGATTTTTTTATTTGTAACTTTTTCCTTGGTTTCTTTTGCTTCTTCTGTTCTGGATTGTTTTTCCATTTCTCTTGCTTGTTTTCTTGTAAAAGGTTTTTTCTTTATTTTCTCTGCCTCTTCTGCTTTGGGCAGTTGTTCAGCTTTCTCTATTCTGGGCAACTTTACAGCCACCTCCTCTTCATGCACTTTCTCAGCTTCTTTAATTTGTTTCCTTGTAACTCGCCTTCGTGGTTTGAACACAAATTCTTTACCAGGTTCATCAAACCTTAACCTCTTCGAAGCCTTTGATTTTTTAGTGCTCTCTGGTGATGATTGAGTTAAGTCAATATGCATTGGCTCAATATGTACTGATTTAGCCTGTTCAAAATCAATAGCCTCAAGCAAATCATTTAAACTAGCCTTCTATATGGACTTTCTTCAACAGCTACTGATGTGCCCTTCTCCTTGCTTAATTGACTTCTGGTCTTAACTCTTGATACCTGTTCAGCCCCACTTGACCCAGGTGCATCTCTCTTGTGCTTGACCTTCTCCTTTGGTGATGGTTGAGATGGTTCTTTGATAACCAATGGCTTCATTACTTCCTTCAATTGAGTCTTGGTCTTCTTCTTGCCTTTTATCTCCTTTCTAAGCTCAGCGAGAGTAGGTTCCTCAACTGACTTTTCTCTTTCTCTAACAGGCAATGGGGTGAGGCCTGTCTTACTCTGAAAACCAGCCATAAAAATAAAAGAATCCCAATCCCGACCAATTTTGTGCAGACCATCCAACACTAACAATTTCACTAAACCATGATGAAACAGTGATGTCTCACAGTTATCCTTTTTTAGCTGAATTTCATCACACATCTTGCTGAGGCTACGAAACAAGTAGAATGGGATATCTATAGATGCTTTGCCTGTAAAATGCAGCAACAGCTTAAAATGATAGGAGTAAACCTTAGTATATCTCCCTTCAAATGTTAAATACTTTTGAATACATGTAAGGAGAAGTGCATAGTGTTCCTTTACATAATTCCTTGGCACAACCTTTGTAAGATCTTCATCTACATAAGGTTCCTTCAAGAATTCCTTGTAGGGGTTCATATCAAATTTGAAATTTTTAAACCACTCCTGCCCTCCTCTCGGAATTTCAGTCACAATAGCAATAACCTCTGGAGATACTGGGAATTCTAACATAGACACTTTAGAACCTAAACCTGTAAAATTTAAGGCAAATGCTTTTGTTACCTCAGCATGCCCACCTTTCAGCTTCTCACAAAATGTACAGCAACCAACATCCTGAAAAGCTTGTCTTACACCTTCATCTCTCAATGCAAGATCCAATCCCACAGGTTCTGTTCTTTGACATCTTCCAGACCGATGCCCCTTCTTCTCCATTTCGCTTTGAAACTTTCGCACAGAGAGACACCACCAGCTTCAACTCAAATGGTAAATTCAAATTTTGGAACGCAGGCTCGCTTGCAATCAGGTTATTTAAGGAAGAAACTAGGGATCACTTGGCAATTAAACAGTCTCATCATATAAACGGGTCAGTTTGTGCATCACTAACAGACATCATAACACTGCCATGCATTACAAAACCATTTGAATGATTTTTATGTGCATGGCTATGAACCTATTGGTGGAATGATGGCTCATAATCACTTGGAAAGGATGCAAACTGACAATAAACGGATGGACACACTGACTCATCCCCCCAGACATGACATTTTAAGAATCAGTGCTGCAAAATTCTCGAATCCGCGATTTCGTATCGCAGATAGTTATAAATTATCAAAATGTGCTACGAAATGGCTTGTTACTGACATGCTGCGAAAAAGCTAAAACATCATTGTGCTGCCAAATCAGCCAATAAGACTGCGCTGCGAAAATGCAAAAAGGGCCAGTGACATAAGCAAGATAAGACAGGCCTTATACAATCATGATGGAGGATGACTAACGGTATCTGAAAATGATTTTCATTAATAACTTTCTAAAACATGATCCCTAAGTAACAAACATAGGACAACAAGTATTTGACACCTATTTTTGAGAATGAAATTTTTTTTTTTGGACACATTTATGTACATGTAACTGCATTTCTTGGTGATAACAAATTCAATGGAGACCTTCTCAGACCAGCATGAGTAAAGGACCAATACAACTGATGTGATGATAGACAAGAAAATGACAGCGAGGGATGGCCAACTAAAAGATGAGTCAAGAGACACCACGAAGAGGCCAACTCAGGCTAAGTTTCATTGAACAAAAGCACGACTCAATGTGACTATGTGGCAGCATATGATGACTATGTATAAGTTCGTCATGCAAGAGGAACGAACGAACCCTCCATATGATTGGAAGAGATAACCAATTAGGGGAGAGCTGACTCAATAAAAAGGTTAAGGTGTACCTAAGTCAAAATAAATCCCACCTAAATGAAGGAGACTTTGTTTTGAGTGCTTTGTTCAATGATGACATGACTGAATTTAGCTGCCAACAATAAATGGAAATATTGTATTGTTCCCGCTCTTTTTGAAAATATAATTTTTTTGTCTTTTTCTTTTAGCTGGAAAAAGAATAAAAGAATGCTATAGTAAATTGGAAGAATGAGTGTCAGTGAAATAGATGATATAGTTCTTGGGATTAGAACAATCTTGTGCTCAATGCAAGGAGGCAAAAACTAGTCAAAGACACTCAAAAGCGTGTTCCTTCCACATGTTAGGGTGTGTCAAATTGTAGAAATCTAGGGTATGTAAGTTTGATTTTGTAGACATAATGGTCAAAAGTTGGCTTAAACACGAGTCCAGGTGAAGCCAGCTCAAGGCCAAAAGGTGCAAATGGTCAAAATGAAATGCAGTAATACAACCCAACAGAAAGGAGCCTCTAGGGTATAATGCTAGAATGAAGCGAAGAAGCAAAGAGGAATGAGTCTTCATCACATAAGTCATGGCAGGACTACAAAGGACTCCTGAGCCTACTCAAATCGAAGCAGCACGCGCAACAAATGTCAGTGAGGTGCTGACTATGATGCTCATGAAAAGGATGCCTCTACTATCATGCCATGATTTAAAAACCGGTGAGTGAAGATGATTTGTGAACCATTACATGATCGGATCGACCCTATGGTAAGTGTTAGACAAATGGAGGCTACTATGCATAATGCAATGGAAAAATGGCTTGCCTAACCTATATTTTAGTAAGAAAACAATACCTACCATGACGGGTTAGCAATCATGGAACCGTCTTGAAACTGTCCAAATAGCATCCAAAATGTCCTGAAAATCAAACGATTCTCGACATTCCAAGCTCCCATGTTACAAGTTACATGAGACAAAAAAAAATCAAGTTTTGAAAAAATATAACATTTTCAAATGTTATAAAATAGTTTCTTGACTCACCATTGTTACCGTTTGATTTGAGAGCACAAGGAGTGAAGAAAAATAAAGAAGCTTTGCCATTCGCCAAATTTGACTGCTCAAATCTTCCCAAAATCACCAAGTAACCCTTAAACCTATCTTGCATTCATTTGTGATTGGTTTTAAGAATTTTAATTCAAGTTTCAACATTGAATTTATGTCAAAAAATTTGTCACGGAGTATACGTGGGTTAGATATATAAAAACCGAGTATACGCAGGCCCTAGACACGATTGTGTATAAAACAAACCCCTATATACACCGTGAAAACTTCAAAACAAAAAACTAATGATCAAAACTTGTTTTTTCCTCAGTATGCCAGTCACATGGAGGGAAAGAGAGCATGCCACAGTGGATGATGAGGTTATGAACAATTGTTAGGACCTAGATGCCTTAAGAGGATGTGGTTTGCTAAAATTCTTCAAAATGCCAAAGATGAAAGCAAACACTTGCTTTCTCAAAATTCTCATTCACTATTGTAGCATCGATGTTGACTCATTCATGATTGATCAAATGCCCCCCAAGATAGAGATTGAAGATATTTATTTCATCACTGATCCTAATTGGATCCATAAAGACTAATCGGAAGAACCACGACTGTACTAGGTCAGGACAAACTTCGAAGAATTTAGAACATCGGTAAAAAACAACTCTAAACCAGTGGTAGTTAGCATCCAGTGTGGAACAACGAGTACCTCAGTCAAAGCACACTGACCGAGGCCCATGGATACTGTGTGGGGCGTGAAACTAGCTCTTGGGAGCCCAAATTGGGAAACAAAGGGAGTTTTTGATGCACGATTAGCGCTAATTATGCATCGCTGGGTGAAACCCCTCGAAATGGAGAAGCCTCGACCACTTGGTCACATGAGAGCCAGGAAAGATGTGGGATAAAAGGCTAAGAACTAAAGGTGAGACACGCTCCAAAATCGGCGATAGTGATCGGAGGCATCCATGGGCTGTAAGAAGTTTTGGTGAAAGTGGAGCGATTCCACTCAGTGCCCGATGTGTGGCAAGCATAGGAGAGAGAAAACCGTTGCTCATCATGCACTAACAGACAAGCAAGTCCACCGCGCGAAATGAATAGATGGCGTTGGATATGGGGATCAAGATCTGACAGTTGATATCGCGCCCGACGGTGAGACCAGATTTAACGAGGGAATAAGCCACAATTTAGGAGAATCTGAGGTCCACTTTGACTGCCAAGGTAGTGGAAGACTCATTCCACGACGTAACCGAAGAATTGAACTGACGAAGCAGGCTAGTGTAGTTTGCAGGAGGACAAATGGCCACTCCCTGTGAGTCTGATGATGACGCCGAAACATGGAACTCCAAGCGAAGCTGTAGTAGGTGAATTGACAGAGGGGAAGAGGAATTGAACAGAGAATACAAAGAAGACACCCAAGGAGGAACACCGAAGATAGAAGACAGAGAAGAGAAGAACCAGTGAAGAAAAAAGTAGAAAGAAGACAGAAGGGTCGAGTTGACCAAAGGTAGTGTCGAGTACCAGAGAGCTTGAGAGATTCAAGCCATCCCTGAGAGGATCTGTTAGACCAGAGAGGATTAAGAGTTGGTAAGGATAAGAGTCTATGTATTCTAGTGGTGTGGGGAATCCAAGAACGACCCTGCCAAGCCAATCTGTTAGACTCATATTGAGCTCCTTCATTGTAATTCTCTGCTTCAAGACACAATAAAACAAGGTCACCACTGAGAGTTGGACCTAGAGAAGTAGCCCTAGAGGATTGGGTGAACTCCTTATTAATTTCTTGTGTTCTTGTATTTTCTTACTGTATTTCTCTACTGTTTTCCATTTCAAGTGTCTGTGTATTTGCAATCTGATCGATCCGTTGCTTAAATAACATAGATGTACACACCAACATATGAGTCTCTAATACCTTCGTTTAATAAATATTTAATTGAGGTCACTCATAGGGTGATTATCGGATGAAGTGGTACCAGAGCTCTAGGCTGTAAGGTTAGACAAGTTTGTGTTGGTTTAGTTGTTGAATGCTCAATAGATCAAAGCTCAAATTAGGAGAAGGACAGTTGGTTGAAACTAATCCTGAAATTGGGAGAGTCTATCCTTGGAAGACAATGTGAGAGGAAGGTTCTATGGGGCTAGAACCTCAATTCATAGAAAGTTTCCTATCTATAAAGTCTATGGTAGAAGAAATGTATAGGGACTTTAGGAAGCATAAAGATGAAGATTCATCAAGTTCTAAACAAGACAAAGAAGAAGATGAGTCACATTCCCATGACCACTCAAAAGGAAAAGGGAAAGAGGAAAACTTTCTCACACCTCCTAATAGCCCTATGCATAATAAGAAAGCATCTTTGATCAAGCTAGATGTTAAATTTGACTTGCCTATATATGATGAAGAGTTAAATGCTAAAAGGTTGGACAATTGGATTAGACAGATTGATGTGTATTGCAGAGTACAGAACATCGATTCAGACAAGAGAAAAATTCCACTGGCAAGCCTACGCCTACGAGGCACTGCCTTGGTTTGGTGGGAAGGCAGAACCCAAGCTGAAATGAAAAGACATGGTAATACTATCTCTGTCTGGAGTGACTCTGTTTCTACAATTAATAAGCAATTCTCTCCATTGGCCTACATGCAACAAGCTATTATGAGTTGGCAAACTCTTCGGTAGTTGAAAGGGAAAAGTATGAAAGGGTAAACTCAAGAATTTAGAAAGAGAGCATTCATTGTAGGGATCCCATTATACTCACTAGAGACTCTTTTGAAGTACATTGGTGGTCTACATAGCTACATGAGGCATACCATCCTCATGTTTAATCCCACTAGTATAGATGAGGTATATGTACAAGCTACACATCTAGAACCTAGAGGAAAGAATGGAAGTCGAGAAGTTGGGGGACCATCCCAACCCATTGCAAGCAAGAGAAAGGAGAAAAGAAAGAAAAAGTTGAAAGCAAGGAAGGAAAACACTACATAGAAGAGCAAAGCATCATGCACTCACTGTAAAAAGGAGGGCATGATGATGAGCACTGTTGGATTCTGCATCTAGAGCTGAGACCTAAGAAGTTCGAGGGCAAGAAGAAGAAGACTGTTGTAGCTATTGAGAAAGATTTGGGGTCAGACTTGGGAGATGAAACAATCATTGCAGCCACAGGTATAAAAGGTAAGAATTCTAAAAAATCTACTAGTAATTCTACTTAAACTATTATTGATGAAGAACATGAGAGAAGAAGACATGAGCTTTTACATATTCAAGTTATTTCCAAACATCAAAAGATTGATACTTTGTTTGATAGTGGCTCACAAGTAAATTTGATTTCTAAAGGAATTATAAGTAAAATGGGTTTAGCAACTACACCTCACAAGAAACCATAGCCATTAGGATGGTTGAATGATAAAGCACAACTACAAGTGACTAGACAGTGAAAACTCAAGTTTTCTTTTGGGTCAGCATTTGCAGATGAGGTTGAGTTAGACATAATTGCTTTGGATATATGTGGAATTGTTTTAGGAAGTGCTTACTTGTATGATAGAAAAGATACTGCCTACAGAGCTGAGAACAAGTATCTACTTGTTAAAGATGGAATCGAATACATTGTAAGAGCTCAGAAGCTCAAGAATAATTATACTCTCATAAACTTAGGGCATATGAAGAGAATGATAAATTCATGCAAACAATTCTTACTAATGGTTGTAAAAGAAAAGAAACCTAATCAAACCAATGTATTTGAGGGCTATAATGCTAAGCAGCAAGCTGATATAGAAAAGATTGTTTCAAAGTATGATGTCCTGTTTCAGGAACGTAAAGGTTTGCCATGTAAAAAGGAAATAGTACATGATATTATTTAGTAGCAAGATATTCCATTGCCTAACATTGGAATGTATAGGTTGTCTACTTTACAGAATTCTAAAATCAAGAAGTAGGTGTAGGAGTTGTTCGAGAAGGGGTTCATCAAGCCTAGCACATCACCATGTGGGTCACCAATCGTTTTTGTGAGAGAGAAAGATGGCTCGTGGAGAATGTGCATTTACTACCGAGCACTAAATAAGATAAGAATAAAAGATCATTATCCCCTTCCTCACATAGAAGATCCTTTAGATCAATTGAAGAAAGTTGTTTATTTCACCAAGCTGGAGTTGCATAGTGGATACCATCAGGTCAGATTTGTAGAGCAAGATGCATGGAAGACTACTTTCAAAACGAAGCAGGGATTGCATGAGTGGTTGGTCATGCCTTTTGGCTTGACCAAATTCCCCTACTACTTTCATGAGATTAATGAATGATATACTTAGGACTTTTCTTGATGATTTCATTATTGTGTATCTGGATGACATTCTGATTTTTAGTAAAAAGTGGGAGGAGCACTTAAAGCATGTTAAGCGGACATTAGATGTTTTGAAAAGAGAAAAACTTTATGTTAAACTCTCAAAATGTCAATTTTTCAAAACATCTCTAAATTATTTGGGTCATATAGTAGGAGGTGTTGAATTGAAAATAAATCCCTCAAAAGTGGCAGTCATTTGTAAACTGGCCTAAACCCGAGTCTAATACAGAAGTGAGAAGCTTCTTAGGGGAAACACAATATTGGAGGAAGTTCATCCCTAATTTTTCCTCAATTGCCACTCCCTTACATGCTTTGATAGGATTGAACAAGGTGTTTCAGTGGGAAGGCAGACATCAGAAAGCATGTGACACCTTGAAAGAAAAGATTAGTACAATACTTGTACTAGCACTGCCTGATCTACAAAGACCATCTGAGATCCAAACAGATGCCAGTGACTATGTCGTGGGAGTAGTGTTGACACAACACGATAAACCCATATGTTATCATTATGAGAATTTTAATCTTGCAATACTTAATTATCCTACATATGATAAAGAATTGTATGCATTAGTTCAAAGTGTGAAAGTGGAAACATTACTTAATGGGCAAAGAGAGAGTAATACATACTGATCATCAACCACTTCAATATCTACACTCCCAAACTAAGGTGCAACAATGAAGACACTATAAATGGATGGGTTTTCTACAAAATTTTCATTTAGTCATCAGATATAAAAAGGGAATACATAACAAGTTTTCATGCATGTTGTCTACACCCATTATAAATGCATCTAGTTTACATAAGCATAATTGTGTACTACATGAAAGCTACATTAACAATATGCTCAAGATATAGACTTTAAAGATGTATATGCAACTTTGAGTTGAGGAAAAAGAGCAGAAGAATTGGATTATCATGTCAAGGACCAACTCTTATATCACTGTGGGAAACTTTGCATTCCACAAATTGAGAGAGTAAAGATAGTTAGAGAAGCACACACTTCTCTGGTATCAGGTCACTTTGGGGTAAGTAAAATAGTTGCATAGCTGCAAAGATTTTGTTATTGGCTGAAAATGAATGAGATAGTTTCTAGATATGTAAGAGGGTGTATTATGTGTGCTAAAAGCAAGCCCAGCAATAGAAAACTAGTCTTGTACACTACATTTCCAGTTCCTTCTCACCCTTGGGAAAGTGTTTCCATGGATTTTGATGGAGGACTACCTAAACCTAGGAAAGGTCATGATTATTTGTATGTGGTTGTGGATAGGTTCAACAAAATCTGTATTTTGATAACTTGTAATAAACAAAATAAAACTGAACAAACTGCAAAACTATTCTTTGAGTATGTATGGGTTCATTCCAGATTATCTACTTCTATTGTGTCTGATCGAGACACTCGATTTGTGGGGAATTTTTGGTCAAGTCTATGGGAGCTTACGGACACCCAACCGAAGAAAAGCATAGATTTTCATACACAAACCGATGGCTAGATGGAAGTAGTTAACAGGACAGTGATCCAGTTACTCAAAGGATATTGTAGCAAACATCCTAAGGTTTGGGATGGACATTTGTGTTATGTGCAACATGCTTACAATAGAGAAAAGCACTCTTCTACACAGAGATCTCCTTTTGAGACTTGTTTTGGTTTCATACCAAGGTCTCCTTTGGATTTTGTCTTTGGTAAAGATACCATAGTTGATGGACACAGTGATGTGGACAAAGCAACTAGGTTCATTTAACAGATCCAGGAGATCCACCAAGTAGTACAGGAATAGCTGGAAAAGAGCCAAGCCAGATACAAGGCTAGGCATGAAAATCATCGGATGGAGCATAGTTTTCAAGTTGGAGACCAGGTCTAGCTATATATCAGCTAGGATAGGATGCAAGGTGAAGGTAAAAAGCTAAAGCCTATCAGGTATGGACCTTTTAGGATACTTGAGAATATTGGTGAAAATGCCGTTTGCCTTGATCTACCAACTTACATGCACATCTACTCAATCATAAATGCAAATTGCTTGAGATTGTTTGAACCTTCTCTAATTGAGGATCTTGAAGAGTAGAGTTAATTGCCTTCTATTGATGACCTACTACATAAATGTCTTAATGAATTGCAGGAAGGCACAGTGCTGGACAATAAGGTGAGGACAACGTGTAGAGGAGATGTTGAGTACCTCAGAATTGGGCTCAAAGGTTCAAAGCCAAGTAGTGCAAAGTGGATTGAGATTCGAAAAGTAAGACAGTAGTAACCTCACTTAGTTGATGCTTGGAAACCAACTTTTGGTGGTACAAAATATTTTCAGTGGGAAGGCCATGACCTAAATTGGATCCATAAAGACTAATCGAAAGAACCATGGTTGTACCAGGTGAAGACAGACTTCAAAGAATTTAAAACAGTGATCAAAAACACATTTAAACTAGTGGCAGTTGGTAGCCAATGTGGAATGATGAGGACCTCAGTCAAACCGTGCTGACCGAGGCCCATGGAGACTACACGGGAGGTGAAAATAGCCACACGGGAGCCCGAATCACGAAACAGAGGGAGTTTAAGATGCTGGGGGAAAACCCTTGAAATGGAGAAGCCCCGAGCGCTTGGTCGCATAAGAGCTAGGAAAACCATGGGACAAAATTCTAAGAGCTAAAGGCAGGACCCACTCCAAAACCAGCGATATTGATCAGAGGAATCCATGGGCAGTAAGTAGTTTTGATGAAAGCGAAGTGATTCAACTCAGTGCTTGATGCATGGCAAGAAGAGGAGAGAAAACCATCGCTCATCACGTGCTAGCAGATAAGCAAGTCCATCGTGCAAAATGAATGGATGGCGTTGGATCTGGGGAATCCAGATTTAATGGTTGACATCATGCGCGATGGTAAGACTAGATTGAATGAGGGAATAAGACATGATTTTGGAGAATCTGAGGTCTTCTTTGACTACCAAGGTGGAGGAAGACTCATTCCATGATGTAACTGAAGAATTGAACCAACAAAGCAGGCTGGCGCAGTTTGCAGGAGGACAAGTGGCCACTACCTGTTAGCCTGATGATGACACTAAAACAGGGAACTCCAAGAAAAGCTGTAGTAGGTGAATCGACAGAGGGAATAGGAATCAAACCACCATGAGCCTGAATGGATTGAAGGCCATGAACAGAGAATAAAAAGTAGACACACGCAGACGAACACCGGAGATAGAAGACAGAGAAGAGAAGAACCAGTGAAGCAAAAAGCAGAAAGAAGACAAAAGAGTTGAGCTGATCAAAGGCAGCATCGAGCACTAGAGAGCTTGAGATATTCAAGCCATCCCTGAGAGGATCTGTTAGACTGGAGAGGTCAGATCTCGTAAGGATAACAGTCTATGTATTGTAGTGGTTTGGGAAATCCAAGAACCACCCTACCAAGCCAATCTATTTCAGGAGACTCATATTGAGCTCCTTCATTGTAATTCTCTGCTTCAAGACACAATACAAGAAGGTCACCACTGAGAGTTGCATCCAGAGATGTAGCCTTGGAGGATAGGTTGAACTCCTTAATAATTTCTTGTGTTCTTGTATTTTCTTACTGTATTTCTATGTTGTTTTCCATTTCAAGTGTTTGTGTATTTACAATCTAATCGATCCATTGATTAAATAACATAGACGTACACACCAAAATATGAGTCTGTAATACCTTCGTTTAATAAATCTTCAATAGAGGTCACTCATATGGTGATTATCAAATCAACCACAAGCCTTTCCCAGAGGGGAGAGGTAGTACACTCCATAAACAAATCACGAGGTAGTCTCTCTATCAAGGACTACGTGCATATATATTGCCCGAGTCATGAAGGAAAGGTTGGAAGTCAAATTACAATCAAGCATGTGGAGATTTTATCATTGAGGATCATCCTATTCACTATATCCAGAGTGAACGGATCAGCTTCCTTACATCAGGCTTCATGGCTTGCCATGAGCTTGGCGGTAAACTATCTCATTACAATATTTGATTGGTGTACTCCTCTTCTCGCTAACTTGAAGAGCCACCTTACATCTATCAAAAAGGGCTATACCAAAAGCTTTGGGTATGGTACTATTTTGTGCTCTTTCTTCTTTCAAAGGGTCCCAGCACTCAACCCTAGAGTATCAGTTTGATCAACATCCCACGAGATCCACAGATGGGCAGGTGGGCTGACTTAATGAAACAACTCGGAGGTGAGGACATTCCACTTACTACTTTCGAAAATTACTTCTTCTCCTGGTGAGAGAAGAAGATCATCGTAGTGGATGATAACCCCTATGCCAGCGTGGACTTTTGAGGAGATCCTAATCTAGCTTTACCACCAGCCGCAACATGGGGCAACATAGGTAACAAATTATTTCGATTTTATGATTTTACGATTTTTATGATTTTTATGATTTTCTCAAATATAAAAATTAACTTTGAAAAAGATTTTTTCTAGGATTCAAATGACTAATATGATGATCATGTTCCAGATATTGGGCCAATATGACCAGATGGATTCGCACAGCATGGACGTCATGGCCGAGGTACCAAAGAGGTGGCTACCGATACAAAGCGACTCCTACAAACAGTTCAACTACACTTGGTGAGATTAACTCACCGAGCACCAATGGAGGTTGTAGAGGATCTCCCTATAGATATGCAGCGTCACGTGGTTGGCATGCCATGGAACTGGGTTCAAACTCTTAGGCATGTGGGCAAAGCAGTAGTCGCATACGTAGCCTCTCATCCTTAGCTGGGGCATTAGATTTACTGGACATGATTATAGGCATTTGAGTCCCAATTTTTGTATATTATTTTGGACACACTTATGTACACTCGAGATATTTTATGATATATATATATAGTTTTGACTTTTTGATGCTTGACTTTATTATGATGAATGAATTATGTGGTAGTGTAATGCTTGATTAGCGATAGAATTAGCTAACCAATTATGAGATCTTGGAATGTGAAAATAATTAATCTAAGTAAATGATTTTTGCAACAACCTCACCCTTAAATACTATTGATATAAACATGGATCCCTTACCGAATAAATGTTATTCAATTGTGACACTATCAATTGTGAATCAAAATAGACTACCAACGAATTGATCCCGTAAGAAATTGCTTCGGATTTTAAATTAATAACGACAGTATACTTAGCCATATTATTTGAAGCGGGACCAATGCATACTCCTCTTGACACCATCAACTGACCAGTTGGATAATAGATTACCCATGTTGTGGAAGCAAGGTTTCGAGTGTGCCGACTAGCACCATCGGCGAATCCAAAATATACCAAGTCATACATCAACACCTGCCACAACAGACCAAAAAGTGTTGATATCAAAAAGACCCAATGAGATATGTAAAAAAATACAAAATTTATAAATAAGCCATTGCCTAGCTACTACTTAAGCAAAGTACTTCTTAAGGTAGAGGCTATTTCGGGGCTCTACCAACTTGTTTCCTTCACAATCGACTAAATCATACGCCCCTTTTTCTAAAACTCATTCAATTATAAAGGGACCATACCACATGGGCTTGAACTTGCCTACCACCAAGGCATCCTTATCTTGGTCATAGAATAAGACAAGGTAGCCTTTAGAAAAGACTCGAGGATAGATAACTTTATCGTACTGAATTTTAACCCTTTTCTTATGAGCTTCATTGCTTGTGGTGGCATCTTAACACTACTCATTGAGATGTTCCAAATGAATGAGGCACTCTTCGAGACTAGAGGTCCCCAGTGGAGTCACCAATTATGTTGAGGGACAAAGTCCCCTATGGTTTTTGGTCAATACCTTAGTAGAGCGGGGGTTATCTACAATGAAAAGCAAGAATTCCACACAACTATGATACTAATATAAGCAAACAATGCAAAGAGAGGTGCACCTGGGGGTCCTTTGTTCGGGTAGATATAGCCAAGGCCTAAACACTCTTGGAGTTCCTCTCGATCCTTCAACCTAAAAAATAACCAATTCAAAGAAGCATAGCAGTATATGGACCAACCATCATAAAGAAATGAACTTCATAGCATATTGAAACGTATTTAGTTATATAACTGAAACAACTATTCATATGCAAACCATAATAACAACATCATAAGCATGAAGAAGATTGATTTTGAGAACAAGACAATTGTTTCTCTATTGTAGATAACTAAAGTAAAACAAAGAATGATATCACCTAAATCTTCCTCTCGCAGGCTCCAAGCAAAACCGTCCTCCGAATTCATCAAATACCAAGTCTTCAAAAGCTCCTTCCATGACTCACACAAGGATATCTCAACTAATGAAAAGACGTCATAACTGATGGAAGCAAGGGTTTCCTGTAATGGGGGAAGTGCTGGAAACACAAGGATCTTCAGACTTGATCAGGGATAATCTCAGCAGAGTGATTTTTCTCTCTATTATCTCCTCCCTTAGGCCTTCCCATTGAGGCCTTTTTATACTTCTCCCAAAGTAGTTTTTTGTTGGGAATTAGTTGGGAACAGTTGGGCCATGGGAAATAATAGGTAATCAACAGGTGAAACCCATGATCTCTGCTCAAAATCAAGGAGATCTAACTTTTTTAAGTTTTTTAAAACATATACGCGAGTTTAGTATACACAGACCTGCATACACACGTATTTAGCTCAGGGAAATGTCACGTATAGGAAGTAAAACACTGTTTTTTAAATATTTGGACCAGTTTTGGAAGGAGGGGTTGCCCTAGGCCATGAGTGCAGAATCACAAACACCAAGAGTAAGATTTGGAGCTATACAATTTACCCATTGCCTCATTTGTGGAACTCTATGACTTTGCATCTCGAGATCAATGTGTTGAGGTCGAAGTAGTGCAATCCTCTATAGAAAAAATGATACTAGAATAGATCCATATCAAAATTTATTTAATCACCCATATTTTTCCCTTGTTCCTTCATAATTTCCAATACTCCCCCACTCTCGTTAAATAATGTTGGTTCTATGCATTCTAATGCATAGTGTATTTGGCACTTAGTATCCAAATCAAAAGTACCATTAACGTTTAACTGAGCCATGATGAAAATGATCTTCTTAATACATGGTTAAATAACCTCCTTAATATATATCTTCTCATACTTTGTTGGCTAAAAATGAAATTCATGGCGAGGAACTATGTAATCCTAGACGATTTCACTACCTCGTCTCGTCCCACACAAAGAGTTAGGAGATCCTCTCTGAGATAATCCTTCTAAAACATAGATATCCCCAGCCTCTATCCTAAGATTATGTGTTCCAATTATGAAGCAATTTCCTTGAATATTCCATGCCCGGACCAAATATTCCATTAACTCAAGTTGAGCACTCATGCCTAAAATCTAGAAAAATTTAAGGAGTACAAAATTCAGTAAGGCTTGTATTGTTGTTGGGTCAATGGTTGCATATAAATATTTGGACTCATGTTCTCTTTCTCTATAAATTAGAACCATTTTTACTCTAGTAGATATTTTCACTACCATGAGAAAAACATTTAGAATGGATAATAGGTAAAAATTTGAGAGAAATTCAAGTGAAAATCATAAATCCTTTTGTTTTAACTACACTTCGCGCACTTGATTTTAAGAGGACAGAGCACCCAATGCAATTTCCCTTCCTAGGAGGGTGCAATAAGGCACTCTTCCTAGTGTTAAAAAATAAATCCTAGCACACATCTTGATACATAAAGGGTGCATTGGAACTAAGGTGCAAAACTAAGGCCCTAAATCATTGAAAACTTTCAAAAAATTGTATGAAACAAAAAATGGAAATTGTTAAAAGAAAGAGGAAGGAAAAATATCCTGCCTACAACCAATGACATTTAAAATGGTCCATTGGTTTGGTTGCAATGAATTGATGAATATTTAGGGAAAAAAGCACTCAAGTTCACTCAAAAGAGATAAAAATGAAATGGTAAAAATAAAATTACTCTTTTCTTATTTATGGTAAATTTCATTATTATTTTATTATATTTTTATTATTTTGACCTAATTTACCATGTGGCATATATTGTCAATATTTTGATGGTGTTCTAAGAAATTTTAAAGCTAAATGAAGGATATTATGACAATTTTAAGTTCAATACAAGTCATTTTGATGAAAGAGCATACTTTTATTGCTTTTTGGGCTTTGAACACAGATGAAAAGTAACCCCCTGGAGTACTCTTTCAGCTCTTTTCAAACTGCCTAAACTTGAAAAGATTGTCAAGAAATTTCCTTATCGAGCTCATTAAAGAAAATTAAATTATGTCTACCTTGTATGAGTTTAACCCTTTTCCACACTGTGATAGACTAGTTACAAAAAAGGAATACTTTAGTCAAACTTAACTAAAAGGTTCTCCTAAGTTTCATTTTATGCCTTTCCAAACTAAAGGGAATAAATTTATGAAAAGGAAGCTCTGAAGTTTTCTTTTCCCCCTATATTTCAAACTCTCTAAACATGAAAAAGAAGTTGACTTACACCTTCATTGGACTCATAAAAATAATAAACAACATTGGACTCATCAAATATGATAGGACCGAACCACTCCTTTTCAAGGTTCATTAAAAATACTCAAAAGGATTCATCTGAAGGATGAACTTATAGGTTAAGAATATGTTATCCTCCTCAATCTTGTCAAAAATAAAGAGGTATTGACTAGAAATTGTTAGGAAAATTGCAAAAACAGTATACTTAAACTATTAATGGTAGAGAGTCACTCTTGAATATGACACTCTTTCACTTCATATCTGTTACTGTTCGGTTGGGAAATATTCTTGCATCTTTGGTTAATCACACCAGATAAAAATCATCCACAATTGGTTTTGGCTCAATGTTACAAATCCATAACATGTCGTCAATGTGTTCGAGAGAAGTCCTTCAATATTCATCTATGTCTGTCATTCCTGATCCATTTATTCATCAACATCATTTTTTCTCAACTCTTGATACTTGTTTCATATCGTCAATGGGGGATACATCAAGTCCCTGCTACGATGCGTTTCTTCCTGTCGACACCAGCTCATTATCGAGGAAGTTGACTTACAAAATTCCTTTCGTATATTAGATCTTGTATACATTAATGACAAGTTTCCTTTCTCCCAACGATAGGTCATCATTTGCCTTCATCTGGTAGATTTTGTGTGGTATTCAAGTTGAACTCATCCATTTACACTACATAGATTGTACTATAGTACATTGAGATCCATTAACATCATCAATGTTTTCTCTTGCATCTATTAATGACTTACATCATTTCTTAATAATCATATGTTTTCTACCATGTTCGAATCCAACCCACGTATTCACATGGTTACATTCATACTATTTAGTGATGAGGTAGAAGACCTCAGATCTAGTTTCATCCATATAGGTTGCGATTTTAGGATTCATACAAGATTACAAAGTATGATGGATATGATCCTTCAAATAGTCATCCAAGCATGGTTCCACTTTCTTTCATCAGTGGATGAGGCTACTTCACCATTATACATGTAATTTTGGCATATATGTTGAGTATGGGTATGCCTCCCTTAGCACAAATATCATGATGAATATATGTATTGTAACAGATGATTATCTGAACCTTATTTTTCTTGATTCAAACTTGTCACAAGGTAAAGAACTTTATTGTTGATCTAAGTATTTGAGGTTGTCATTGATGTCAACACAAGCAGCACCAGGGGCTACCCTGATCTTGCAAGGGAATTTTGACCTGGAAAATTACTCTATTTTGAGTCAAGGATCTTCTGGATAGATTCTACTCATAGAGATGTTTACATTGATATATGACGCGCCAAGTAATTCTTCACGGTTTGAGAGATATTTAGGTTTGAAGTTAGTAACCCCAGCTAGTGGCCTAAAATGCTATGGAGTTGTGGCTTGGCACTCATAATTGGTTTTTGTCATTGAATAGTCTTAACTAATAATTTTTTAAGCTCCCAAAATCCCTCCAACATTCTCTGTAGAAGCCCCTCTCAACTCTATAAAAAGAAATCTCATATATTCTCCAAATGTAGTGGTCGCGGGATTTTCGCTATAGCTTCAGTTCTGCGAAGTCTTAGATTCTAAAATTGAAACTCATTTTATTTGCAATCCTGATGAATGTTGTGACCAAATTTCAAATCTTGGTTAGATATATGTATGGATATATGGTCTGTGGAAGTTATCATTTTTGCAGGCTGCCGAATTTCATCTCAAAGAAGTGACCTTGGGTATAACTAGTCCATAATTAGGTCATTGTGAGAGATTGGGAATAACTTTGTCTTGAAGAGTCCAAATTGAGTCAGACCTGTGGAAATGGAAAGAAGACACAGAGGGATTCTATAGGACAAGATATCACATGTTGGGGATATGAATTCCTAGAGATACATCATATTAGATATCGTGCTCCTAGAAGGCAAGAAAAACTAGATCAAGTGTTGGGAAGGGGTATAAAGGACTAGACATTCTAGATCAGCATAGAGCAACATGGAGAAAAATGATGCAGCAAAGGTAAGCTAGAGGTAACTATATTCTATATATGCATGTTAATATCTCAATTGCATTAGGTTCTCTATATTTTAATTTGTTGTTTTTTTTAGCATTGACATATGGTCTATAGGATGAGGTATGTTTTGCTATTATCATGTCATAGGTATTCCTTGAAGACTTTTTGTAGGTACTATATATTCATCAAGAGAATACTTCAGGCATAATCTAATGTTTAGAAGAATGATAAAGGGTAGCATGAAAAGAGAAGTAATCGAGGTGTAGAACAATAACAAGAAATTCACCACATGAAGTCTTCAAGTGGGAAGCACTGCATACAGACATTATAAAATTCTCATTGTACAAAGTCATTGTAAAAAAAACTTTATAAAATTTGTACAAGTGTCTATCTGCCATTATTTGAAGACGTAGTGTCCAAAGGTCTAGGATCATCATTAGGTGGTTGTGTCATAGTTAGAGTTATGCTCTAGTGTTTCATCTTCTTCCACATCATTCTAAAGTGGACCATTTTCCCTGGTACGGGAGCCCATTCTTCTTTTATTCTTCTATAGGGTGGTAGGGTGGTGCTAGGTTGGTGCATGAAGTCACCAACAGGTTCAATCCTGTGAAAACTTCACGGTGGTAGGGTGGTCCTAGGGTGAGTTGTAGCACATTAGGTGTTGCGGCATTCGTTCAGTGACTACTGAAGAATCTCAGCCATTGGAGTGTCCATATAGTGGGAACTGGAGAAGAATGATTTTGTATATTATAGGAAGTTGGAGCTTTCTTTTCAATTAGAGTTGAAGATTACAGAATTATTAGAAAAGCGTTCGGTGGTTTTTGACCCTGAGGGCATTTTCCACTTAAACATTTTCTGCCTCCTATTTTCTTTTATTCACTCTTGTTACTGCATAAACATTAATGATAATTGAATATTAAATAATGCTCTGAAAATATTTAAAAGTGCTAATTGCTAAGGAATATTGATTCACCGCCCCCTCTTAGTATTTTCCAACAATTGGTATCAGAGCTTGGTTCCTTCAATAGTAGTTTAAAAACTGGAAGGAGATCATGGAGAATAACAAGAATGGTGTACCTCTATTCAATGAAAATAATTATGCACTCTAGAAAGGAAGAATGGAGATCTATCTCTTGGCACAAGGTTACGAAGTATGGGATACTGTTCAAAATGGCTTTACACCAACCGTGGATGAACAATGTAAGAAGAATTTGGTAAATGATGGAAAAGCAAATAATATTATTATCAATGGATTTATTGAATCTACTTATCATAAGGTGTTGGGTTGTTAAAATGCCAAATATGTATGGGACAAGCTTTAGAATGTATATGCAAGTGACTCAAATGTCAAAGAAGCAAAGCTTCAAATCTATAGAGAAAATTTTGAGCAACTTAGAATGAAAGAGGATAACAACATTGCTACATACTTCACGTTGATGAAATAAACAACACTCTGGAAGGATTGGAAGAGCTTGTTGATGAGAATACTATTATACAAAAGATTCTTAGAATGTTACTAAGAAGATTCAACGTAAAGATATCGAGCTTAGAATATAGTGCAAATCTGGACAAACTTAGCAAAGAGGAATTACATGGAATTCTCATAGCATATGAAATGAGACTTGATGAGGAAGAGGGTACTTCACATCTAGAAATTGCATTCGCTGCATCTAAGAAATAAGGACAAACAAGCTTCAAAGCAAAATACCTGCACCTACACCTGCAAGTGTGAATAAAAGGAAGATGATGAAGAAGGTTTTTCAGATTGATAATATTCTTAATTTACGAGAAAACTAAAAATTGGTAAGGGAAAATTCAAAGGTAAACTTGCATTAATATATTTTGGTTGTGGTGAGGTTGGGAATTTTGCAACAAAATTTCCAAACATAAGTGATGGAGACTCAAAAGGAAAGAAAGGCTATTAGAAATTCAACAAGTAAGGAAAGAAGAAAGGATTCAAAGGAACTTTGTCTCTAAAGAAGATAGCTCATCATCTGATTAAGACAATGACAGTGAAGAAGAAGCCAATGAGACATTATTGTTTATGGCCATGCACAATAAACAAGAGGTACCAAACAATGAAGAAGAAGGATTGACCATAGAAGAATGTTCTAAGGAGGCAATCAAGCTTATAAAAGAGCTCAAGGTTGAGAAGATTCGGTCCAATATTCTTGAAGCACAAGTTCAAGGTATCAAAATTGAAGTTGAAGAACACAACTGTATTGAAGAGTCACTTCAAAAGAAGTTGGAAGAAAGCAACCGAGAAAGGCAAGCATTAGGAGCTAAAGTAGTCTTGCTGTGTAAGGAAGTGAAAAAGGGAAAAACTCCCCAAAAGTATTCCAATAGCCCAAGGGCACTGGAATAACTCATCAACAATAAACGATCTTAAAATGAAAAAATTGACGTCAGTTACAACGAAGAAGAAGTAGGACCTTCTACAATAAAATATAATGAACGTATGAGATCTGATAGACATCTAGACTTCATTGAACAAGATTCGCAAAAATGGCCTTGGAATACAATTCTCTGATGAAGATATCTATCTAGGTACCAACATATTTTTCATGCCTATTATTATTCATGTGGAAAATTTGAACATGAAGCTATAGAATGTTGCACTGACCCTAGGAACCAATACAATTCTGGGATATCTATGAAATATGAACCTCCTAGGGCTCAACGAAACATCAATAGATTTGAACATTTAAGAATTAATATTGAATGTTACAAATTTCAAAACTTTGGACACATAGCCAGAGATTGCAGACTTGAAAATCCTTTAGAAGAATCTTTGAAGCCACAAAATGAATGAACATGGAAGAAGAAGAACACTTATAATTTTTCTCTTGCTCTCAAGGCTCAAAACAACAAAGATGTGTGGTATGTTGATATCGATTGCTCAACGCATATGATTGGAGATAGAAAGAAATGTGTTTCTCTGAAAGAGAAGGAGGATGGAAACGTGTTCTGTGGAAAAGATGGATCTTCAAATGTTATAGGATCAGGTACCGTCAATCTCAAAAAAAAGGATGCTATATCCAAGAATGTTCTATTGGTTGAAAACATGAGTCACAATCTGCTCAATGTTGGACAAATGTGTGATCAAGGACACACATTGCTATTCAACTCCACAAAATGTGAAATCAGGAAAGGCATGTATGGTAAAATTGTGGCTACAACAAGTCGATCTCCAAATGACATATATGTTCTGGATGAAGCAACTAAAGCATATCTACTAGCTAAAGAAGAGGAAAGATGGTTATGGCACAAATGAATGCATCACATAAACTTTGACAATCGTGTTAGGATAAGAAAAAAAGAAGCAGTATGAGAAATGCCGAAAATCTCAAAACCTTCCAACACACTATGTGAGGCTTGTTGGCATGGCAAGTAGACAAAATGTAGATTTAAAACAAAAGAACACTTTGCATCACATCCATTGGAATTGATAGATACTGATCTATGTGGTCTTATGGGAACAAGAGGTTTAGATGGAGAATTATATTTCAAATTAATGATAGATGACTATACCAGGATGATAGTCATCAGTTTCCTAAAGAAAAAATATGAAGCATTTGAATGATTTAAGATCTACAAGGAGTTGGTCGAAAATGAAATTGATTTAAAAATGAAGTATCTAAGATCAAATAATGGTGGAGAATTAACTTCCAAATTATTTCAGAAATACTGTGATGAAAATGGAATAAAAAGACAATTTTCAACAACACGAACACCTCATGAAAATGGAGTTTCTAAAAGAAAGAACAAAACCGTATAGGAAATGGGTACAATAATGCTGAAGGATTCAAAATTTGACAAACAATTCTGGGTTCAAGCAATTGATATGACAATATTCATTATCAACAGAAGTCTTCTTAGAAATAATTTCAATAAAACCCCATATGAATTATGCAAAGGAAAACTAGCTAATGTAAAATATTTCAGAATCTTCGGAAGCAAGTGTTATCTATCAAAAGAGAAGATCAAAAGTTGGGTAAGTTTGAATCGCATTCTGATGGGGGTATCTTTGTTGGTTATTCATGCAAAATAAAGGCCTATAAATTTTATAATCTAAGAAGAAAAAAGATAGTCGAGAGGATAAATGTTACATTTGACAAAGATAGTGTTCTAACGAATAATGATGAGGATCTGGAATCTTTGAAACTTAAGACAAAGGTTGGAGAAGATACGGAGAAAATTCTAGAAAAAGAAGCAACTGTCAACCATGAAGAAGTAAATAATGATCAACAAGATATATAGGAATAACAACAAGAAGCCCCTCCAAAGAGAATGAAAGAATGGATTCAAAAGAACCATCCATCAAATCAAATCATTGGTGACATAAATGAAGGAATTGAAACAAGAAAAGGTCGCCTGCTTCCTTCATCACAACAAACTCACATTTCTTTTCTAGCAACCTTTGAGCCTAGTAGTTTTCAGGAAGCTAGCTAGAATGAACATTAGGTAGAAGCTATGAATGAAGAATTGGATCAAATTGAGAAGAATAGCACCTGTGAATTAGTTCCATGACCAAAAGATAAAAATTTCATTGGGACTAAATGGGTGTTCAGGAATAAATTGAATGAAGATGGACAGGTTACTAGAAGCAAATCAAGATTGGTTTGCAAAGGCTATGCACAAGTCGAAGGAATTGATTTCAACGAAACATTTACACCAGTTGCTAGAATGGAAACCATCCAAATGTTTCTCACCTACATATGTTCAAGGAGAATAAAATTCTACCAAGTGGATGTTAAGTCAACATTTCTGAATGGAGAATTAGAAGAATTTTACATCGAACAACCTGAAGGTTTTCGACTATGAGAAAAAGAAGAATACATTTGCAGGTTAAATAAGGCTCTATATGGTCTCAAGAAGGCTCCCAAAGCACAGTATGCTAATGTTAACGAATATCTACATCAACAAGGGTTCAAGAAAGGTATTGTTGATAACAATCTTTACGTACAAATAGATAACGATAATTTAACAATCATTGAGGTATATGTGGATGATATAATATTTGGTAGCAATGATGATTGAATAAGTAAGAACATTGCTACAAATATGCAAAGTGAGTTTGATATGTCTTTAATTGGTGAGTTAACATACTTCTTAGGGCTTCAAATATCTCAACAAGAGAAAGGAATATTTATATGTCAAGATAAGTACATCAAGGAAATGCTTAAGAAATTCAAAATGGAAGATTCCAAACCCATCCTTACTCCGATGGTAATAGGTTGCAAACTGAGCATAGACAACTCATCTAAAGATGTGGATAAGAGGTTGTATAGATCTATGATTGGTAGTCTTCTATATGTAATAGCCTCCTGACCAGATGTTATGCAAGCAGTTGAACAAGTAGCAAGATTCCAAGCATCACGAAAGAATCACATATTATTTCCGTCAAAATAATTCTTCGATATCTAAAGGGCACAATAGAATATAGCTTGTGGTATCCCAAGGGAAACAATCTCATTATTCAAGCCTTTACAAATATAGATTGGGAAGGAAGCATTGATGATCATAAGAATACTAGTGGAGCAGCCTTCTATCTAGGTGGTTGTCTCGTATCATGGTTGAGCAAAAAGCAAACCTCAGTCCCGTTATCTACAGTAGAAGAAGAATACATTATAGCGGAAACTTGCTATACTCAAGTCCTTTGGATGAAACAAACTTTGCAAGATCTTTAAGTACAACTTATTGAGCCTATTCCCATATTCTATGATAACACCAGTGTCATCAACATCTCCAAGAATCCTTTCATGAATTCAAAAAGAAAACACATTACGATAAAATATCATTTTTTTAGAGAACAAGTCCCTGAAAAGAATATGAAACTTGAATATCTCGGTACAAATGAACAAATCCCTGATATCTTCACTAAACCTTTACCTCGTGAAGCATTTGAATATCTTCACTAGAAGCGTGGGATTATCTCAAGTTCTCATTAGATTTTCCTTATTCAGAAAATAAAGGGGGCGTGGAAGTGTGTACAGGTCCACAATGATGGTTGTGCATCAAGGGTAGTTACCATTTTCCATTAATGTCAAAGGGGGAGAGAAGGAAGTAGGAAGACTTACCTTCATCGCAAGGGGTGTATTTGTGTTGCCATTAATGCCAAAGGGGGAGATTGTTGATCTAAATATGATTTGAGGTTGTCCTTGATGTAAACCCAAGCAGCACTAGCGGCTACCTTGATCTTCAAAGGGAATTTTGACTTGAAAACGTACTCTATTTTGAGTCAAGGAACCTCTATATAGATTCTACTCGTAGAGATGCTTCCATTGATATCATGCAAAGTAATTCTTCATGGTTTAAGAGATATTCATGTTTGAGTTTAGTAACCCCAGTTAGTGGGATAAAACCCTATGGGGTTGTGGCATGGAACTCATAACTAGTTTTGAATAGCCTTAACTAATACTTTTCTATGCTCCTGAAATCCCTCCAACATTCTCTATAGAAGCCCCTCTCGACTCTATAAAACGAAATCTCATAAATCATCCAAATGTAGTGGTCGCGGAATTTTTGCTATAGTTTCATTCTTGTGAAGTCTTATATTTGGAAATTAAAGCCCATTTTATTCACAAACCTGATGAAAGTCGTGACCAAATTTCAGATCTTTGTTCACTATATATTTAGATATATGATCTGTGGAAGTTAGGGATTTTGCAGGTTTCCGAATTTCATCTCAAAGACGTGACCTTAGAAAAATCATCATAACTTGCTCTCTAGGAAGAGGATTGGAATTCTATAAAAAGTGGCGGATAACGCACAAATTTTAGTGTTCCTTGTATCAATGTTAGAGCGAAAGGAGGAAACAATGACATGTGGCACGTTGTACAAGTACGCTCTACTGAACTAGTCCATAATTAGGCCGTTGTGAGAGATTGAGCATAACTTTGTCTTGAAGAGTCCAAATTGGATCAAGCTTATGAAATTCGAGAGAAGACTTAGAGGGCTTTTACAATACCAAATATCACAAGTTAGGGATCTGAAATTGCAAAGATACATTAGATTAAATATCGTGCTCCTAGCAAGCAAGAAAAACTAGATCAAGTGTTGTCAAGGGATGAAAATGACCCGACTTTCTAGGGCATAAAAGAGCAAGATGCCACAAAATGATGCAGCAGAGGTAAGCTACAGGTAAGTATCTTTTGTATATGCATGTTCATTTATTAATTGCATTAGGTTCTTTGTATTCTAATTTGTTGTTTTTGTTTAGCATTCACATATTCGTTGTAGGATGAGGTATGTTTTGCTATCATCATGTCATGGGTATTTCCTTGAAGACTTTCTATAGGTATTATATATTCATCAAGAGAAGACTCAATGTGTAATATAATGTTCTGAAGAATGAGAAAGGGTAGCATGACAAGAGTAGCAATCAAGGTGTAGAACCACAACAAAAATTTCACCACATGAAGTCTTCAAGTGGGAAGCATTGCGTACAGACATTGTAAGAGTATCATTTAACAAAGTCATTGTAAAAGCATCTTTCTAAAATCATATTTGTAAATGTTGTACAACTGTCTATCTTCCGATATTTGAAGAGGCAATGCCGAGAGGTCTAGGATCATAATTAGGTGGTTGTGTCATAGTTGGGGTTATGGTCTAGTGTTTCGTCTTCTTCTACATGATTCTCTATCATTGTAAAGTGGACCATTTTCCTTGGAATGGGGGTCCATTCCTCTTTTATTCTTCTATAGGGTGGTAGGGTGGTGCTGATGGATAAAGTCACCAACAGGTTCAAGCATGTTAAAACTTGAGGGTGGTAGGGTGAGTTGTATCTCATTAGGTGTTGGGGCATCCATTAAGTTGACTACTGAAGAATATCGGGCATTGGAGCATCCATCTAGTTCGAGCGAGAGAAGAATGCTTTTGTAGATTCTAGGAAATTAGAGCCTTTTTTTCAATTGGAGTTGAAGATTAAAGAATTATTAGAAAAGTGTTCGGTGGTTTTTGACTGAGAGGGGGTTTTTCACCTAAAATTTTTGTGCCTCCTGTGTTCTTTTGCTCATTTTTGTCACTACATAAACATTATTGATAATTGAAGATTAACTAATGCTCTCAAAAGATTTAAAAGTGCTAATTAGTAAGGAATACGGTTTCACCACTCCCCTCTCAGTATTTTCCAATAATTGGAATCAGAGCTTGGTTCCTTCAATAGTAGTTTAACAAGTGGAAGGAGATCATGGAGCATACCAAGAATGGTGTACCTCTATTCAATGGAAATAATTATGTACTCTCAAAAGGAAGAATGGAGGTCTTTCTCTTGGCACAAGGTAATGAAGTATGCGAGACTATTCAAAATGGCTTTACAACAACCGTGAATGAAGGTAAGAATAATTTGGTAAATTATGCAAAAGCAAAGAATATTATTATTAGTGGAGTTATTGAATCTTCTTATCATAATGTGTTGGGTTGTAAAACCACGCAAAATGTATGGGACAAGCTTGAGAATATATATGCAGGTGACTCAAATGTCAAAGAAGCAAAGCTTCAAATCTATAGAGCAAAATTTGAGCAACTCATAATGAAAGAAGATGACAACATTGTTGCATACTTCCAACATGTTGATGAAATAACCAACACTCAGGAAGGATTGGGAGAGCCTCTTGATGAGAAGAATATTATACGAAAGATTCTTAGAATGTTACCAGGAAGATTCAACCAAAAGGTATCAGTCCTAGAATACAGTGCAAATCTGGACAAACTCAACAAAGACGAATTACATGGAGTTCTCATAGAATATGAAATGAGACTTAATGAAGAAGAGGGTACTTCGCATCTACAAACTACATTCACTACATCTAAGAAAACTAATAAGGACAAATGCAAACACCTGCACTTGCACCTGTATGTGTGAAGAAAAGGAAGATGATGAAGAAGGTTTTTCAGATGGAGAATGTGCTTACTTTATGAGAAAACTAAAAATTGGCAAGGGAAAATTCAAAGGCAAGCTTCCATTGATATGTTTCAGTTGTGGTGAGGTTGGGAATTTCGCAGCAAAATGTCTAAATAGAAGTGATGGAAACTCAGAAGGAAAGAAAGGCTTTAAGAAATTCAACAAGCAAGGCAAGCAAAAAGGATTCAAAAGGAACTTTCTCTCTAAAGAAGATAGCTCATCATCAGATGAAGACAGTGACAGTGAAGAAGAAGCCAATGAGATAGTATTGTTTATGGCTAAGCACAATAAACAAGAGGTATCAAACAACGAAGAAGAAGGGTTGACCATAGAATAATTTTCTAAGGAGGCAATCAAGCTTATAAAACAGCTCAAGGCTAAGAAGATCCGTTCCAATACTCTTGAAGAACAAGTTCAAGGTCTCAAAATTGAAGTTGAAGAACACAAATATATTGAAGAGTCACTTCAAAAGAAGTTGGAAGAAAGCAACCCAGAAAGGGAAGCATTAGACGCTGAAGTAGTCTCGGTGCGTAAGGAAGTGAAAAAGGGAAAAACTCTCTAAAAATATGCCAAGAGCTCAAGGGCATTGGAAGAACTCATCAACAATCACGATCTTACAACGACAGAACTCGCATCAGTTACAAAGAAGAGGTAGGACCTTCTACAACAAAATACAATGAACATATGAGATCTCACAGGCATCTAGACTTCATTGAAGAAAATTATCAAAAAAGGCCTTAGAAGACAATTCCCCAATGAAGATCTCGATCGAGGTACCAACATATTTTTCAGGGCTATTGTTATTCATGTGAAAAATTTGCTCATAAAACTGTACAATGTCACCCATACCCTAAAAGTCGCACTTACTCTAATAGTTTTTATTAAATAATTTTATATAAATGTTATTTTTAAATTACTATACTTTTAAAGTAACTAATTGATGAAATTTTTTAATACGGGAAAGGATTGTCTACCACTTTTTAAGTTATCACAAAATAGTCAGAACGATGTAGCCTTCGAGGCTTATGTTAAAAGGATTCAAATGGTCGTTCAAAATAAATCATTTTGTTTAAGACACAATTTTTTTTTTGCAATGTGAAGTTTTATAAAGAAGACAATTAGATTGGGTATTAATCCATTTCCATTGTTTTCGCATGTATTTAATAATTTTTATATAAATATGATTTAAAAATATAAAATAATTAATATATTTTTATACTAATTAATTGATTAAATTAGTGTCAGTTTTACCGAGAATCCTTTTATAAAATAATATAATTTTATTGTTATAATATATATATATATATAATTTAAATCTAATTTTTTGTTTTTATTTTCGATATATTAGTGGAAGAAAGAGCCTGACTCAACCAAACAAGATGTCTTTTTATACCGCTATTTCTGTAGTTTTGTTATTTTCTATTTTGTAGGTTTAAATAGTTACATATTTTTGAAGAAGTTTTCTGTAAAAGCAATATATTTTTTATTTTAAGTATCCGGAAACGGTGGTCTGCTATTCTCGGTCATTAACATTGGAATTTGCACTCACTGATTACCATAAACATGGAAAGTTATGAGATTAATAATACGGAATTACGGGAATCTGCACTGCAATACCATCCCTATGCCCTTTGCTGTACCGCCCAGTTCTGTTGACCTCTATCCCCTGCGCACTCTCTCTTTTTTCTATATAACACCGTGAGCTGAGACATAAGGAGCATAGCAGCATCTTCTATTGGTCCTTTTACTTCTGCTATCGTCTCAGTTTTACCAATATGAACTCCTCCGTCCTCTTTTGCTTCCTCTTTAGTCTTTTATCCGCGCACCTCCTCCTCTGTGCGTGCGCATCCTCTGACGGTACTCAACCGTCATGACAAGCTTCAGCTCCAACTGCTCTCCGCGGGATGAAATTTAGAGATCCGTGTGGTAAGATGAAGAGATTAAAGTTTCAAATTAGGTTTCGTTATTTTTTTATACGAATGACCATAATAACGAATTTCTTTATATGGGGTGTTTATGCTATTATATTGAACATTATTTTCAGCAGTGTCAGTAACGAATATTATTATGATGCAGTGGCTGAGAGAGATCGATTCCAAAGGCTATGTGGGTTTGACGACCTGTGGGTGGTTACACATGTTGTTAACGAAGATTATGTAGGGTGGAAGTGATAAACAACTACAAATATTGCAAGGCATACAACATCGAATTGGACTGTACACCAGTGATGGGTCAATGGGTGAATTGTATCCAACCAGCCAATTACCCCATTGCTTTCCAGCAAAAATGGACATTTGGTTACCGTGGGAAACCAGCGCCGCTCACAATAACAGCTGCAGACTTTTGAAATTGTGTATAGCGGGATGGATCACGTGTTTCTTTGATGTCTGCGAGTTTTGCCAGAATTCAGTGTGTAACGCGTGTCTTGCCAGAATTCAGTCTGTCTAACGCGTGCGAGGGTCTTTGTTTTCAGGCATGATACTGAGAATAAATTATTGTGTGTAACGCGTACTAGTGAGAAGGCCTGGTTATTTTTTATGAATGTTACCCCAAAGGCTATTCGTTTTTTCATGCCCTTCTATCCCTTCTGATTCGAGATTTGGATCTCAAGCCTAGTATATCGTCTGTAGGCTTTTTTTGGAGTGAGTAAGCGTTAAAATGGTTTTTGTTTTTCTCCTTTAAGTTATTCTAATTAATACATGGTAAATTATTATCTTATTTCACTGCTCGTTTATATTATTTAAAACTTAAAGTAATTAAATGATAAAAATAAAGAAATCTCAATATAGATATCATTGTAAAATATTAAGAAATAATCGAATTTCGCTTTTAATAGATGTGTAAGCTATTGATTTTTTTAATATAAAAATTAGGTAGGATTTAGAAAATATTATTAATTTATGCAGAATTTAATGAAAAAATTAATATAGACCTTTATTTTTATATGTAAAATATTTCAAAGTGTAATATATGTGTATGTGATGTAAAGCATCTCATTTTTTTATGGCTAGATAATTGGAATGTTTTTACTATTTTGGGAACACTCTAATATCTATATAATAAGGATGGTAGTGCATTGTATCCATTTATTCTTCAAAAACTATAATTACAAATTGCTTGTTTCCATATTGTAATATCCGTGTAACTAGCTTAGTAACCTATAAATGTTTTATTTTTACAAACTATGGGGCCATGCCAATGGTCTAAGTATGAATAATATGCTTTCTACTTTAATATAATAAAAATTGCACATTGTCAACGATGTAAATACCCTAGAAAATTTCATTGCAGGGACATTTATAAGATAGTTAGGAAAAGTCAAAGAAGGGATATGAGACGTTGTCTACTTAGATTCATGTCCTTAGAGATAGATTATCTCATCAAGCGAAAAATGATAAGGGAAAAAGTTGAGGCAACTTTGTTGTTTTGGAGCGTTAGTGAAGGAGGCCAAAATAAAATTAGATTTCAAGCTTAAAATTTCTTAAAACAAGATACTGTAAGAGGAAGGTGAGACACTACCAAGGGGATTCTTCTACTCTACCAAGTGTGATCACTATCAAGAAATTTATCTAGATGTGAAATTGGATCGTGGGAGATTTGGTTAGAGTAAACATGTTCTTTTCAGTTGGGAGGAGAATTCCATTGTACACTATGATTTTTGGGAGTAAGTCAAGCTATATTAATCATATAAGTGATGTGTTAAAGTCGATTTTCGTGTATGCGGTGTTTTTTATTTATGTTCTTTAGTTGCAGTGTTATAAGATTATATTATTAGGGCTTGAATTAGATTAGTTACCCAAGTTTTAATTGATACATTATTAGTCCATGAACTTAGACATGGTAACATTCTTGAACTCTGACAAATATGTCTGGAAAGAAGAGGGCAGGGGTTGGAATAGGCTCTCCCTAGTCTTCATATATATATATATGGATCTGGATTTGAAAATTTTTTCTTGTATGGTGTGTTTTCTGTTTGCGTTATGTAGCTACAATGTCGTAAGATTAAAATGTTAATGCTTATGTTTGGTTTCTACCCAGGTTTTAATTGATAATTTATAAGTCCATCAATCTCATAAACAAGAGAAATAGGTCTAAGCCTTGAAATAGGCTAGCTATGGTCTTTGAGACTATATATATATATATATATATATATATATATATATATATATATATATATATATATGGATACGACTTCTTGTATGTTTGTGTTTTTTGTTTATGTTCTGTAGCTGGAGTGTTATAAGATTAAATTATTAGTGATTGAGTTAGGTTAGTTACCCATTGTTTAATTGATAATTTATAATTCCATTAAGATGGTAACCAATGTTGAACTTAGAAAAATAGGTCTAGGAAGAAGAGTGAAGACCTTGGATCAAGCTCCGTCGAGATTATATTATATATATATATATATATATATATATATATATATATATATAATATATATATATATATATATAATATATATATATATCTTATATATATATATATATATATATATAGATATATATATCATTCGAAAACAAATTATAAAATATGAAAAACTATTAATATTAATTTGCATAACCTTTTTTTGTAGTTTAGGTATTTCCTTTCAATAAAATATCCCACATTTTTGTAAGGCAGAAGGATGAAATTATATTTATACATTTCTTGAATAATGCAATGCAATAGTATACATAGTTTAAATAAAATTAATAACATTATCATAAAGAAATAAATAAATAAATATAGAATTGTTTTGTATACCATAATGCTACTAAGTAAAACTTTATAGTAATACAATGACTTATCATTGGAAAGAATTAAAAATTATTTTTATGCTACAATATCTAGATAGAAAGAAAATAGAATACAATAGAAAGACATCGGTGTTCGAAGCATTTAATTAGTAAAATGTGTAATGTTGTGAAAAACCTTCAAAAAAGATGACCTTTTATCTTAAAAGAAAACATAGCCAAGGTTTTGGAATATGCCCAAGGGACAAGGAATATTCAAAATGTAGACCGAGATAATGTATAATATACTCAAATATTGATAAATATTAAACATTATTGAAATGAAGATACATACATTGTAAACATAAACACATGATGTTGGGTCTAGAAGGGAAATTAACAAAACAAAATATGCAAGGTTGCAAAGCTGCAGTAATAAATGACACAGTCACATGTTCCTTAGAGTTTAGAAAAACAATGTCAAATTTTCGATCATGATATGAACACCCTAGCTTAGGGGGTTCTACAAGGCATGGACTCTTGGTCATAACCCTTTCAGCAAACAATAAAAAATAAAGGAAATTTAGTAAAAACCTGTGCCATGTGATTGAGCTATAAAATCCCATCGATAGATATAGTCTTGAAGCTAACATTTTCCCAAGTGAAAGGAGATTAAATTTGGAAAACTTACTTAAAAGGTAAAATGTTAGTGCGTGGAGTACCATTGAAAGAGGTGTAAAAAAAAAGGAGTAATGATTTCACTTGTTAACAAATGACCTAGAGCTTGTTGTAACCCCTTGAGACCATACACAAAATAATAAACAAATTCAAAACTATTAAAGAAATCTAAATAGAACTAAATAATCGTTTAGGGTTTTCGAATAAATGAGTTTTGCAATGATTCACCCATTGCAGTGAACTAGGCATTCCAACTAAGGACAAGGAATACACTTCCGAGTGGAAATCCTCATCAAACAATCGAACTTCCACTTGGAAACGTTCAGAAATCCAATTCAAAATAAGAAAATGAAAGATTAATAATACTAAGTCATTGATATTGTCAACTTCAGAGAGGTATAGACCCAGATTATCTATTATGGAGAGCTTATTTTAAGGAAAATAATGGAATTGACCAGAGATAAAGAAAACTGGACACTGAAGTACGTGTGGAGGTTTGTCGTTACACCAAAACCCGCAGGTATTGGTAAACATTCCAAACTAGTAACTAGGATCCCCAAGGTGGAAATTACAGATTCCTTAGAGGTGTGGTGATTCTTCCAACACCTGCCCTCAAATGCAACTCGGGGGAATCGAACCTGGGTCCAAGCTCTGATACCATGTGGAGGTTTGTCGTTAAACCAAAACCCATAGGTATTGGTAAACATTCCAAAACCAGTAACTAGGATCCCTAGGGTGGAAATTACGAATTCCATAGAGGTGTGGTGATTCTTCCAAGAGTACAAGCTTACCTTGTCGAAGTAAAGTCATGGAAACCGAGTGGACTTAATAGGATGCAAACTAGTTTTCCTCCATAAAGCAGTGAGTTTACGGGAGTTGGAAGGAAGAGAAGTTATAGAGCTCCCCCTCAGGGTGAGAGAGTGTCACTAAGAATGGTCCAACGTGGCAATGAAGGGGTAGTTACCCCATAACTAACAACTGAATATCCTCACAATTGATTGCAACCCTAATCCATGAGCATCTTTGATCTCTTGACACCTCATCCTCACTAAACCTACAACACGACTTCCATGTCAGAAAAGGAACATTACAATTAATCCAAGTTCAATTATCAAAACGTTGGAGAACCCCATCAGGCCTCAATAGATTCTTGTATTTTTACAAATCACGACTTTACTAGGGGTAAGAAATAATTGTAAGTGCAACAAAAACTAAGGTTTGTACCATGCCGAAACCAAGCAGTGAATTAATATTAATATAACGTAACCCACCATATACTAAAACTATTGATATTGCAAGTAAGAAAAGAAAGTCGTCATATATATATTAATGTGCATAGGATCAAGACATCGAGTTTGTCAACATGCTGAAATAATTGGAAAATGTTCTTATTATGACAAATAAGTAACTTGTAGTGTATAAACTTAAGAATTTAAATATTAAAACCCAGCCAAAGTTATGTCGAACTAGGGCTAGTAAGATTTGTGGATTTGTACTTTTTGGTAACACTTTAGTAATAATATCACTGAACTCAATAATGAGACAACTTAACATTAGATTATAAACTTGAAAGTATTTTTGTAAAAAGAAAAAAAAATACATGTGTATTATGGGGTATGATACAAGTGGTATCAAAGCCACTTTATGACCTTTTGGCCTAGTCAACCGCAAACCTAACTATTAGAAAATTTTGTTTTATGTTTTAGAAACGAAGAGAAGAGGAGCTGGTAGCATGACAACGCCACCTATAAGACAATGTTTTGTACCCTCATGAGAACCCAATCCATACATGTGGATGTATTTACGTGAAGAACCCTAGTCCACATCTGCTATACTATTTGAAACAATGCAAAATTTAATGGTTAAAATAGCCAGCATGAGAGATGAAAATGAGAGATTGACGAGAGATCAAGAAGGAATAATTAAGAGATTAACTAATATGCAACATCAAAGGACCTTAGCCCCAACTCTTCATAATGGAAAAAAATGATAATTGCATAGGCAGGGGAGGATAGTATTCCTAAGAAAAGTCTTATACCTGAGGCTGAGGGTGATAAAGAAACAAAGGAAGAGCGATCTAAGAATATTTCCCATAGAAAACCATATAAACTCGTGGAAATACATAAAAAAAAAATCTAAGGGGAGTTTAAGAAAATCAAACCCCCAATATTTGATAGTGAATCCGAGAAAGGGGAGGAGACATGGTTAGTAAATAATAACAAATATTTTCAAATTTATGAATATGACAGTAACTTGAAGCTTGTTTGACAATTTATCAGCTCTAGGGAGAAACAAATTTATTGTGGGCAAAGATTAATATAGTTCACAAAGTTGATGAAGATGAGGTAATGTGGGATAGTTTTTAGTAGCATTTCAAAAAATAGATACCTTACTAAGTGATATTATGATGAGAAAGCCAAGGAATTCCAGCATCTCAAATTAGTTCAGTTCTCCATGGATGAGTATGTTGGAAAATTTACCTCCTATCTAAGGTATGTTCCTTATGTATGGGAAGAAACTACAAAATAAAATGTTTTATAAGTAATATGTCAGTATCTATCAAAGAAATTCTACAAATTGATAACCCTAAGGCCATGAATAAAGTTATCTGTATGGTATAAATTTGTTATCAGCAGCTGAAACAAAAGGGAGAAACTAACAAACCATGCTCAGGTAGGAAGGGTCAGAAATACCCTTTGAACCATAAGAATGAAAATAATATGGTGTCCAATAATTTTAACAGAGGAAATAAAAATAAATTTACTATAGAAGGGCAATGAAAATCCCAATCTGAGACTAGATATAAACAATTAGAATTATTGGGTAAATTGGTTTTGGCAAGGCACAAAACCTCCAATACAATGTTGGGATTGTAGGGGAGAAAAATACCTCAAAGACTATCCTTACCATGAAAAGACAAAATAGTTTGCAAATGCTCAAGTGCATATACAGTGGAAGAGGATGTGAGAGGTCTGCCCAAAATAATTTTTTTTTTCGAGGACCAACAAGACAAACATCAATCCACAATAATCAAATTTGAAGGTAAAATTGCAATGAGGCTATGTCAATTTTAATGTACCCTGGGGCAAGTTTAAGATATATTAGCCCTAAGTTAGTTTATTTATATCGACTTCAAATTATTAAATTCAAACATTTGTGGTTGGTTATGTTGGTCATTAGAGTCAAAAGAAGAGTAACAATGAGTGTTGTGAAGTGTCCAATAGAATTGGTAGGAAAACCAACAAAGATAAATATGAACATTCCACTATTAGGCTCATATGGAATTTTTATTAGTATGGAGTGGGCGGAAGAACATTTGTCCGTCATAAATTGTAAGACAAAACTATTAGTTATTTTAACGAAGGAGGTATTAGGAAGGAAATTTAGGGGATAGAAAGACCTGTAACATTAAGAAAAATTTCAAGATCATAGCCGAAGAAATGTATTAGGAAGGGTTGCCAAAATTTTGGAGTTCCTGTAAGGTATTCTTACTCCAAGGAAAAGGCAACCCCATAAAAGTTTCCTATTGTCAAAAGTTTTGCAAATGCATTTCCGGAGAACAACCTTGGATTACCCCCTAGAAAATAGATTGACTTCACAATCAAATTTATTTTGGGTGTCACACCAGTGTCTAAGGAACCATATCACATGAGGATCCCAAAATTAATTGACTTGAAAATGAAATTATAAGAGTTTTTAGATAAAAAGTACATTTCTCATAATGTGTCACCATGGGGAGCTCCTGTAATTTTTGTCAAGAAGAAATATTGTACGCTATGTTTATGTATTTATTATTGAAAACTAAATAGAATGACAATCAAGAACAAGTACCCACTACCTTGAATCGATGATTTATTCAATTTGGTTAAGCCTAGTGTCACTATATTCTCTAAAATTGATTTCTGCTCATGATAACATCAAATACAAATCAGAGACGAATATATTTGTAAAATTTCATTTAAGATGCGATATGGACGCTATGAGTTTGTGTTCTCACATTTTGGCTTACTAATGCCCCAACCACATTTTTGTGCTTGATGAATAACATATTTCATCCATAGGAAGACAAGTTTTTGTTAATCTTTATCGATAGTATATTAGCTTATTAAAAGAATTTTGAGGAGAATAAGTGGCATATATAGGTAGAATAAACATGAATTATATGGAAAATATAGTAGGTGTGAGTTATTTAAAGATAAAATACAATATTTAGGAGATGTGAGCACCCTAGAAGGGATAGTTGTAAATCCAAAAAAGGTAAAGACAATTATGGAGTGGCATGTTCCTAAGAATGTCACTGATATTACATGTTATATGGAGTTTGTAGGCTACTATCATTTCTTTGTAGCTTTATTTTCAAAGATAGAATACCCCATAACCTCATTACAAAAGAAAGGAAAAATATTTAGTTGGACCCCAGACTACCAAAATAGTTTTCATAAGCTAAAACACATGTAGACTACAACTCCTATTTTGAGAATTATAAATCCTAAAAAAGAATTTTTTGTTTGTATTGACACATGAGAAGAGGGAGTAAGGGGTGTGTTAATGCAAGAAGGTTAGGTGGTAGACTATGTGTGTCGAAAGATGAAAGATAATGTGCGAAGGTATTGAGCCTATGACCTAGAGTTAATAGTGGTGGTTTGCATCTCAAAGGTATGGTGGCACTATCTCTTGGGGAAGAAGTTTATTTTAACGATAGGTCATAGTAGCTTGACTAATGTTTTTAAACATCCCACACTTCATGCTTGGAAAGTGTGGTGGACCGCATTCTTGAGTGAGTATGATTTTGACATTAGGCATTTGAAAAGAAAAGAGAACTAGGTGGAGAATGCTCTACATACAATATTTAATTTTATTTATGAAATTTGTTTCTTCAAGTGAAATCATATTTTTTAGATGAGATTAAAATTGTAACCTCAAGGGATCAAGAATATCAGGAGAAAATTAAGTAAGAAATAGATAGGAAAAACAACCGGGGTATAGTAATAACAAGGACAACGTACTAATTTAAAAGAACAATATTTATGTTCCCAAGTAGCAGTCTATTAAACAACTAATTTTTGATGAATATTATAAGATTCCTTATGCTTCCATCCCAGATATCAGAAATTGATTACTTCTTTAAGGAAGGATTATGTTTGTACTAGAATAAAAATGGAAGTAGAATAATACGTTGGGAAGTGTCTAGAGATTCAACAGGTCAAAGAAAAGCACCAACATCCTGTAGGTCTGCTTCACCCATTAGCCAATATTGAGTGGAAATGGGAAAGTATCACCCTAGAATTCATCATTGGTTTATCCAAAACAAAAAAGGAAAAATGAATCAATATTAGCTGTGGTAGATAAGTTAAGTAAAAAGATAACATTTTATTCTAGTTCAATCTACTCATAAGTTCAGATTATTGATATTTTTATGGGGAAAATATTTCTCTTACATGGCATACCTAAGTAATCTCTCATTGAGATGTAAAACTTACATTCACTTTTTGGAAACAATTGTTTACTAGATTAGGTACCAAGGTTCAATTTATCATTGCCTGTCATCTGCCTATGGATGTGCAAATATGATGTGTAAATCAAGTATTAGAGGACATGTTGAGGATGTATGTATTGCAACAACCAATTAAGAGGGAATAATATCTCCACCTAGAATAATTTACATAGAGTAAAAGCTATCATGCCTCTTTAAGAATGAGCCATTTCAAAGTACTGTATGGACGAAGGTGCAAAATGCCTCTTAACTAGGGTTATCCTAAAGATAGATTGGGGTTGGGACTCAATATGTTAAAAGAAATGGAATAGAATGTGAAAAAGGTGTGGAAAAATTTGAGAGCTACTCGAGATTAACATAAAACATATGCAGATAAATGACAAGCTACATAAAATTTCAAGTGGGATAAAATGTTTAAATAAAGATTAAAGAAAAAAAATAACATTTTAAGATGTCTAACATGTTGGAAACTAGCTCCCATATACTTTGGCCCCTTTTAAATACTCATTGAGATTGGGCTTGCAACCTATCACTTAAATTTACCTAGACATATACACATACACAATGTATTTCATGTTTCTTTGTTAAATAAATGCATACACAATCCTAGGCTTATTATTTATTCACATAATGTTTAGATAAAAATAATGATGTCTGGAATGATTATATATGTTTTCTTAAATTAAAACTGATAGAATTTAATGGTTGTCATAATGATTTTGGATGTAGGTTGGACTGGATAGAGAATTCCTAGTTGAGCCTCTCCACATACTAGATCAAAGAGAAACTATTCTACAGTGATAACCTAGGTTTAAGTGTAGTGGAAGCACTTCAACTTAGAAGAGGCTACATTGGAAGATGAAACTTTTATGCATGAGGCATGTCCCAGCCTATTCTAAGTGCTAGGAAAAACACTGAAGATGATGTCTTTCCTAACAGGGGGAAGATCTAATATGCCTAGTAACATGACAATATTTTATTTATGTTTCCTATTAAATTTAATTTTACAGACTATAGGGCCCATGCTAATGGCCAAGTATGAATACATCATGTACATAAATATTCTTTCTACCTTAATATGACAAAAAATGCATATGGTCAACCATGTTAGAAAAATGTGCCAAAGTGAATTTCATATCCCATACAATTATAGGAAAGTTAGGAAATGCCCAAGAAGTGCTATGAGAAGGGGCAATTTCTTGCCTAGATTCCTCTCCCTAGAGATACATTATTCAAGCAAGAGAAAAAGGTTAAATAAGAGTGTGAGAACGAAAATACCTGAAGGAACCTTGTTCTTTTGAATACTAGTTGGAGGAGAAAAAAAATAAACTTAGCTATTGAGCTCCAAATTCCGAATAATAGGATGTTGTGAGAGGAAAGCAAGATATTGCTAAGAGGAATCTTGTGCTGCACCAATTGTGGTCACTTTCATGAAATTCTTTTAGATGTGAAAATGTCTTAAGGGGAGATTTGGTTAGAGGAATCAATTCCCATTGACTGGGAGGAAAATTCCTTTGTCCACTCTGATTTTCATGGCATACTAAGTTGGATTAATCAAATGAGTGACATGTTAGAGTGTTTTTTTCTATATTATTTTTTATTCACTATGGTATGTAGCTATAGTTTTATAAGATTGAATTATTAGGGCTTGATTTAGGTTATTTACCAAGGTTTGAATGGATATATTACAAGTTCATCAATATAAGAATGTAACAGACCTGAACTCTAGGAAATGTGTTTATAAAGAATCTTGTAGGCCCTGGAACACGCCTTTCATGGTCTTGCAAACTATGCATGTGTGTGTGTGTTTATGTGTGGATTCAAAACAAATTACAAAATATAAGCAATGATTGTAGTAAATATACATAAGATTTTCTATAATTTAAGTATTTGCTTCCAATGAAAATAGACCATGATTCTACAAGCTAGAAAGGACATAATTATATTTATACTTCTTTGGTAGGGTTTTTCTCTTTCTTCCTTGAATTTCACAGACTTTTTCCTTCACCAACAACTGTATATCAAACTTTTCGATAATATGCTTCAAATAAGGTCTAATTGTTGCCTTTATATAGTGGATTTTGTCTCCTAATGGGACTCACTTGTCTAGGTTGATGCATACTTGGTGGAGGAGGCCTAAATGACTTATTTGACATTAAAAAAGATTTATTTTTTGATTGATAAATCCCAAGAAGGGTCCTTTACATAATGACAAGGACAAGAACTCTTGACACAAACCGTAGAAACCTAGAACGGAGGGTTTGACTTAAAAACTTTTGACCCAAGCATGAAACACATGCTTTAATAAGTCAATTTCTCTTAAAATAAACTTTCCCTTTCTTTATTTAAATACATTACACTATGACTCAAATACAATTATGAAGATGAGCACGAGTTACATTTTTTAACACTCCCTCTTAATTAGGGGGGTGTTCATAATTACATATATATAGAGATACATGGAAGATCTCAAAATGATATGCTCTATGAAAAGTCACAACACACTTCAACTAGATACCTCACTTGGGTACTCTAATAGGGTGTGACTAAGGTTTGTTCCAAGTTTTAGCCTCTTTAGGTACCATTAGGATTTAGATCTAACACCAACCAAGGGATCTAGGTCCATGTGCAAGGTTAGAGATCTAAGGCCAATGCCACCCTCACTACTTCGAGATCTAGACATCAACACATAGATCAGCCAAATGTCCTCCCAATGATCTTTTTTCCTCAAGACGCTTTGTATATCCTAGTCAACTAAATTAGATATATCCACCAATTCAAGCATGCTTCAAACATATAACCTTGTTATGGACATATTTGTCCAAACACAACCCTAATCAATAATAAACCTTTAAATATATATAAAATAAAACACAAACCTTTGAGGTTCGCAATCATTCAGGGGTTATTTATATCATTATCAAGTTATCCTAATACAACTAGTCATAATATTTCTTCTTTCTTCTGTAGCGTCAAATACAACATCAATACTTCTCAAGCATATTGTTTGCAAATCAATTGTAATATCCCTTCATTTATAATTTTATTTATATTTATATTGTGTTACGTTAGTAGGAATGGAAGAAAATCCATGAAGTAGACTCATATTCTTATCTAAATAAATATTTTTGTTAATAAACAAATAAATGTGATTGAAAGTACTTGGTAATGAGACACTTGAATATGAGATTATCTCCAAAGAAAGAAAAACAAAACAAAAAAAAACAAAATCTGATTAGTCAATGAGATTGAGATAACTCTTCCATTATAAATATTCTAGACAAGGTTTAATGGATAGGAGAGAAAATCCATTAATTTTCTTACCTTGGGAAAGATGCTAAGCCCGAATAAGAATAAAGCATCGTGGGAGAGAAAAGTGGGATTTCAACGAAAATCTATGAAAGTTGATGTTGAGAACCATAAAAGAAGGACAACGATAAAGGAAAAATTGATCATTGAAGAAAGGCATAAAATAACTAATGATGGGATCAATAGAGGTTGTTGATTCCCTAGTAAGGAAATCTCATATTGGAGTTGAATTAGAGGACTTTAGTTTAGGGTTGGGTGGGAAAAGGTGCATGATTCCTAAGTGTCTTTCTAACAACCTCATGTTAGATTTTCTATTATGTGATTTCATGGCGTAAATGTATATGTACATATGATAGACATAAAATTACTCTCTCTTATATTATTTGATATAAAAGTGAACATGGAAAGATGATACATATAGAATTAGTGTTTGTTATATTATTTGAGGTGCAAAATAATATGTATAGGGGAAAATATGGAATTATTGTCTATTATGTTATTTTATGGTGTAATAAAATATGTACATATGATAAAGTTAGACATACTGACAACATTATTTTTTCTGGTGTTTTTGAGTACACACCGATGATAATACCAGGAATGTCTTCGGCATGGATGTAGTTAAATTAAAGGATTAAACTGTAGTCAAACTGATTCTGTTGTGCTTAACCAAAAGTTTAGAGTGTTGGAGAATACAATTTTAACTAGTGGCAAAGATGAATAGCACATGCATGTGTTCAAAAGCAAGTATGGGTTGTAGGATATTTTCCGTTTATATGGTCTTATATTCATGATTATACTATTATGCACAACGCTATATTAGAAATATGCATTGTGTAAAATGTTCTTTGTACACATAAGACTTTCAACATAAATATGAATGATGAGATACCAAGAAGGAAAAAGAAAATCTTAAACAAAGGGGAAGTAGACCTTTGAGAAAACCATAGATAAAATAAGGCCGAATGTTGGGCCATAGTTATCTTTGGGAATAGATCTTATGGCAATGTTAGAATTCTTAGTATTTTGGCAGATGCGAGCAATCACAAACTATAGGGCTTACGGAAAAATTAAAACACTAAAACTAAATAAACACGTTGGCTTGAACCTAGATAATCTGGAAAACTAACCAGGCCCTTAGCTAATCATTAAATCTGGGAATAAGTTAAATGTTATCTTTTCATACTAATATAAGAGTGTATTACAGTAACCAAAAACTAACCACCAGAACAGTAATGAAATTACTACTTTCATTTTCATGAATGAAACCAATAGAAATACAAAATTTATTGAACAAAATTATATTTTTAAACCATGAGAAAAAAATACATTTATCCTAGCATATTAATATCACGAAACAGTCAGGATAGACTGCATGAGATACAACACATTTGAAATAAATAGACAGATCGCTGGAATATACATAAACAAATAATAACAAATTCACTTTGTTAAGGGACATAATAGTGAATCCAATTTTCACACAGAATATATTTAGCTCAATACATGAATCGTAATAGAAACAAGTGGGAAAATTTTAACCAATCTTCCCATCATACTACCGAAGAATGACATAATATAACATAATACATAGGAGTTACTGTGCTCCAGGGACTAAAAACAACTATTGACTCGGTAGCCAGGGGACCCCAAGATTTTAATAGCATAAAATCATTTAAAATGTTTGATAGGAGGCCCAACTACAATTAATAACTATAACTAGAGAAACAAAAGTATGTAATCTGGTAATTTGGTTTAATAACTCTCAACTTGAACCTCGACCCTTCTTAGGAAGGGCCTCAACACCACTGGTGCATAATGAATTTTTTTATAGGACCATTGAATTGAACTGAACTCCAAATATTTATGGAGCTGACCTAGATGGCATAAAGAGTGAAGGTAAGTCAGGACCATATTTCGCAGCTACATAAGTAAACAAGATATTTCCAAGGGTACCTTCATACCTATAGGACAAGGGAAAAGTAATGTATGTATTTTATGTTATGGAGATGAGTGAAATAGATAAAACATAGTGACAAAGAGGGAGTGATTTCTATACCTTTTGTTAAATAATCATTGGTGTGATACAACTTGTGAACAATTAGAAAAGGTTACATTTACGCGTGAGAGGTGACTAATAAAATATATTGTTAACACCAAAAAGGAAAACAATAAAGCTTGCAAATGGAAGAGAGGAGACATATTTAAAGGACTAGCACATCCTCCCTCTACTTCAGGAAAGAATATTATTCAATATATTTCAAAGACAACTTCATTAAAGTTACATTATTCTCTATTGACAATGGCCTAGGATGTTGTAGTTTATCAGTATTGTTTTTCTTACTTTGTCCAAACCATAACATCTCTTAGATGGCAAGATTAGCCTCTACTTCTATCTACAACAATGAAGTAACAAAAAAGAAAATAATTAGAAACCTCGGTTTGTCTAGGTATATTTTCGTAACATATATTAGTAAGGAAATAGAAAAAAAAAGAAAAGAAGGGAAAAACTTGCATCACGAATGGATTGAGAGGATTATTCCTATGTTCAAGCTAAGCCATAAAACAAGTCATGAAACAAGGAATTAAAAGGTAAACCCTCAACAATATAACATAGCTGAAATCGCACATGGCATTGCCATTAGAAATTGATGCCACTGAAATTAGAATTATATGGAGGTAGTCCTATGCAAGTAACCTAACTGAAAGTGCAAGTGGCATTTCCCATGAAGCAACACTTCAAATCAAACATTACATCGAGATTACTAAGAAGAAATAGTAAAAGTAAGGTCCCTCCAGTTAGGAATCACCCCTAAGGACGAAAGCAAAAACATACCATCGTCACCTTTGAGGAATACATACATTCAAGGTGCAAATTAATATAGTATTATTGCGCAGATATACCATAGCAAGGTAAATAGGAAATAACACAGGAAGGGGAAATAAGTCTACTTTTGAAGTGTTGGGAAGAAGAAATGGTAAATTCTTACATAGAATGCTTGTACTCATGACCTAGGCGTGTCAACAAAAGGCCAAATGTTGAGGTTGGATAGCTAGTGTTGATGCGATTCCAAAAAACATAGAAGGTGGCAGCAAAATCGACACACTAACTGAACAAATGGGGATCAAAAGATATTATGGTGAAAAGGATGCATCATAGCCCTTGATCACTTTCTTTGAAAATTCATTATCCAAAATTTTTCATGGTGGTCACATGCATCCCATGTGAAGGAGGTGGCATGGCGTGCGTTGAGTGGAAGGTTAACTTGCCAAGGAGAGATATGATAGTTCACCTTGAAACTAACGATGGGGTTATGTTAATCGCATACCCATAGCACAAAGGAAACAATTCAAGTCCTAGTCCTTAGTATTATAATTAAAAAACAATAAGCAAATGTCGCATAACCTTGGATCGACATAACGTATTAATACTACTGAGAGAAATAGGGTTATTTTAAATGTTGACATTTCTATGAAGGAAATCAATTGAACATATGGTAATGATTGGGTTAGCAGTTGTTACAAATAACCATACCATATTAATGGTTATAATAAAACTAAAAAAAATAAAAGGAACCTATTAATTGCAGAACAAAAGTAACAAGCTCAAGGGAAAGTATATTTTATTATAAGAACTATGGAATAACCAAACTTAGGATATATTTATATATATTTTAAACTACTATTGAGGAGTAGTTCAGAGAAGTTATGATGCATAGCAATATTACTATCATCACTATAAATACATGTATGATTTTTTTTTCTTTATTTTGGTTATTTATTCTGAACAATAAGAGTTCTGACAGATCATATCAGACCCCAAGTACACAATTGCCATCTTAAGGAAACATTACAGAAATCATAATTGAATGGGGTAGGTTTTAAAAGTTGTGGTAAGGAAGGAAGAATGAATATTTGATTTTTTAAATTGTGTGGTAACTACGTGAACCAAATGTAGGAAAGATGGACGAGGAGACTCCAACTATCACCAGAGCTGAAAACTTGTATGTGGAATTGGGAAATGGAGCCACTCCAACAACTACTCAATTCATGGATGTTATTATAAATCTTCAACAAGAATTAGCATACCTGAGGAGCAACAATGAGTGTCTGTTAAAGCCTAGTGAGGAGAAGGAAGGGGTGGTGAAGGGGTTGAATGAAAATTCTAGCCATAAAATGGTGGAACTTGAAATATGGAAAGGAAAAAAAAAGGAACATATTCATAACAATCTAAAAGTGGGGGTGAATCCGATTGAACATATCCAAGAACAAAAAAAATAAAAACAAACAAAGATACAAGGGGAATGTAGAAAAATTAAGCCCCTACTTTTGATGGGGAGAAAGAGGAGCATATCGAAGAATGGCTACTTAATATGACTAAATACTTCAATTCTATGAATATGAGAGGACTTTAAAGGCTAGATTGGTCATTTATCAACCACCAGGGTATACATACCCTTTGGTGGGATGAATATAAAAGTGTGCATATGTTGGAGGAAAAGATAGTATCTTAGGAGGAATTCCGGAAGCAATTTAAAAACCTCTATTTAAGTGAAGATTATTATGATGATGGTGTAAAGGAGTTCCATGAGTTAAGATTGGGACAATTAACTATGGATGAATTTATGGCAAGTTTTACTAATTTACTGTGATATGTTCCCTACATTAAACAAGAAAAAGGTAAGGTACAACAGTTTCTAATGTGTTTGACTATTGTCTACAAGGAATGGATTGTGTTGGACAATCCTAAGACAATGGATGAAGTAGTGAGGAAGGAGAGGTTCTGTTACCAATAGTTCTTGAATAATGGTGAAGGCCCAAAGTTTTTGCAGAATAAGGATAAAGAAAAACCTATAATTGGAGTAAAATGACAAAAGGAGGATATCTTAAATTTTTTTGAAATGACCATTAATGAAAAAATTTAAGCAAGGGGAAAGTAAATCAGTGGACACACTCTCAAGTTGGGTGAAAACCTATGAAACTGAATAGTAAAAATATTAGTGCGGGTAAAGAAAATTAACCACTGAAGTGTTCAGGATGTGGTGAGCCTCCTTTTTGGAGAGGTTGTCCAAAAAATCCCAGATATGTCTAAAATATCCAAGATGTCCACGAAGCCACCATAGTGAATTATATTTCTAGAAATATGTCTGAAAGAAGCACAACCTTGGAGGATAGACAAGCATAACATCAATCAACAATGATTGAAATTGAAGGTACTATTTCGAACCAACCCATTTGTGTTTGAATTTATATAGGGGATATTTTAAGTTATATTTGACCACAGGTGATAGAAAAATGTAAACTTAAAGCTGAAAAATACAAAATTGCTTGGTTGGTATAATTAGCAACTTACACCAACAGAAGAGTAAACTTAAATGTAATTTCCCTAGGATCATATGACTTAGTAATAGGCATGGATTGGTTGGAAAAGTATAGAGTCATTATTAAGTGATTAGAAAAAATAGTGAGTTGTGTGAATTAATAAGGAAAAAATCCAATAATCCAAGGCATACAGAAACCCATATTAGTCATAAAAATCGTAGACTTACAAATGAAAAAGAATGCATGGAAGGGGTTTTATTTACTTATGGTTCGTGTATAAGTAATTGAAGAACAAGGAGAAGAAATAAAATTAGATACCCTATCGATTATTACGGAGTTTCGTGATGTCGTTCTAAGGAAATTCTAGGTTTATCCCCTAGAAAATATATAAAAGTTTCCATTGATTTGGTATCCATTGTAGCCCCATTGTCTAGAGCCCCTTACCAAATGAGTCCACCTGAATTATTGGAGATGAGAATGCAACTACAAGAACCACTAGACAAAGGCTATATTAGACTTAGTGTGTCACCGCAGGGGGCTTCTGTGTTATTTTCCAAGAAGAAGGATGGCACATTTAGAATGTGCATTGACTATTGACAAAGAAAGAAGTTAACGATAAAAAATAAATATCCATTTCCTCATATTAATGATTTGTTTGACCAAGTAAGGGGCACAACAATTTAAAAAAAAATGACTCAAGGATACGATATCATCAATTGAGAAAGAAAAATGAAGATATTCATCAGACAACCTTTATAGATGATATTCTAATATATTCCAATGATGAAGAAGAACATAAGGAACACTTAAAGTTGATGTTGCAAACTCTAAAGGAACATCAATTGTATGCCAAATTTAGTAAATGTGACTTTTACAACATTTCTAAAGAAGGATTAGGAGTGGATCCTCATAAGGTTATGACCATTGTAAATTGGCCCATACCAAAGGATGTATTTGATGTTCGTTCATTTATGGGAATCACGGGATAGTGCCAAATATTTGTAGAGGGATTCTCAAAGCTAGGATATCCTATTACATCCCTATAGCAAAAAGGAATCAAATTTGAATGCACAACTGAATGTTAGAAGAGTTTTCATAAGTTGAAAAACACACACAATAGCTCCAATCTTAAACTTGCATATCCAAATAAAGAATTTATATTGTGCATTGATTTTTGTATGGAGGGGCTAGGGTGAGTTTTAACGCAAAACTATTTTGTGATAGCTTACGAGTTTAGAAAGTTGAAAACACATTAAAGGAGTTATGTTGTATATGATGTAGAGATAGTTGTTGTCCTACATTCCTTAAAATTCAAATAGTGGTTCAAAATAAATCATTGCGTTTAAAATACAATTTTGTTTTGCAATTTGAAGCTTGTAAACAAGAGAGTTAGAATTGGTATTAATCGATTTGAAAAGAAAAATTTTATTTAATATATATATATATATAATTAAAAAATAAAATAATTAATATATTTTCATAGTAATTAATTAATTTATTTAATGTCAGTTTTACAGAGTATATTTTATAAATTATATATTGTTATTGTTAATATTACCTATAATATATATAATTTAAATCTAGTTTTTTGTTATCATTTTCCATATTTTAGTGGAAGAAAGAGCCTGCCTCAACCAAACAAGACGTCATTTTATAACACTATTTCTGTTTTGGGGTTATTTTCTATTTTCTATGTTTAAATAGTTATATACTTTTGTACAAGTTTTCAGTAAAAGTAATATTTTATTTTTGTACTTTCTAAGTATCCTGAAAGGGTGGTCTGCTATTCCCGATCATTAACATTGGAATTTTCACTCACTGATTACCAAATTAATTTAAATATTTTTTTCTTAATTTCAAATATAATTGCGTGTTATCATTTTCCAATATAATTGTGTATCATTTTCGATATATTAGTGGAAGAAAGAGCCTGACTCGACAAAACAGTTTCCGCAATGCGGTTAATTTCGATTTTCTATGTTTAAATATTTTTATATATTTTAAGATCATTTTATTAATGTTTTCAAAAAAAAATTGAGGAAGTATACTATTCCCTGTCATTAATATTGCAAAATTGCACCCACTGATTACCATAAACATGGAAAGATATCAAATCAATAAAACTGACTTACGGGAACTTACACTGCAATACCATTCCCTATGTGCTTTGCTGTGCTGGCCAGTTCTTTTGAGCAGATAATCAGCCCTCCATCCCCTCCACGCTCTCTCTGATCTATATAACACCGTGAGCTGAGACCTAAGGAGCATAGCAGCATCCTCTATTGGTCGTGTTATTTCTTCTATCGTCTCAGCGTTACCAACACGAGCAACAACAACGCTTTTGCCAATATGAACTCCTCCATCCTCTTTTGCCTCCTCTTGAGTGTTTCATCCTCACACCTCGTGCTCTGTAAGTGCGCATCCTCTGACAATCCTCTACAGTCGCGAAAAGCTTCAGCTCCAACTGCTCTCCGTGAGATGAAATTTAGAGATCCGTGTGGTAAGATGAACAGATTAAAGTTTCAAATTAGGTTTCGTTATTCTCTTTACCCTTTATGAAACAATGAACATAATAATGAATTTCTTTATATGATATGGATGCGCTATTATGTTGAACATTATTTTCAGCAGTTTCAGTAACAAATATTACTATGATGCAGTGGCGGAGACAGATCCATTCCAAAAACTATGTGGGTTTGACGACCTGCGAGTGGTTACACATGTTACGAACAAAGATTATGTAGCGGTGGAAGTGATAAACAACTGCAAATATTGCCTTGCATACAACATCGAATTGGACTGTACACCAGTGATGGGTCAATGGGTGAATTGTATCCAACCCGCCAATTACCCCATTTCTTTCCAGCAAAAATGGACATTTGGCTACCGTGGGAAACCAACGACGCTCACAATAACAGCTGCAGACTTTGGAAATTGTGTATAGCGGCATGGATCCCGTGTTCCTTTGATGCCTGCGAGGTTTGCCAGAATTCAGTGTGTAACGCGTTTGTGTTTTGCCAGAATTCAGTCTGTCTAACGCGTGGGAGGATCTTTGTTTTTAGCGATGATAGTGAGAATAAATTATTGTGTAACGCGTCGTAGTGAGAAGGCCTTGTTATTTTTTATGATAATAAATATTGTTGGGTATTTTTCTCTGTTTGCAATGGGAAAATACCAAAACCCCAAAATATAAAACACAGAGGCTATGCTCTGTTTCCTTGCTCCAGGATCTTTTACACAGAGAAGTCTTTTTTTAAAAAAAATTACTGAGCAGAGTATTGCATCACCATAAAATGATTTCTATTCATTAAGCAAAAACATTTACATATTCATCCTCTTTTACTCAGAGGGATTCACCAAAACATTTCACAAAAATTACTCTGTCTCCTTTGAAATTTTACACCACTGTGTGTAAAAATTTCATTTACATTCACTGCTGTGTGAAAACAAAAATTACAGGGATTTACAGTTTTACTTTTTCACTGTTGTGAAACAATTCATGGTTTTACATACTTCCCTTGGTTTTCTTCTTTCAGCTCTCGGCCTTCTCCTGCACTGCTGTGCGTTCTATTACAATAGACTCAGTTTCATTTTTACGAGCTGTGCATTTTACCATTTCCTAACATTACATTTCAACCCAAAAAAAATTCATACACACTTTTGTGCATTCCCCTAGTTTTCATTCACTGCTGCGAACCCCTGTTCTGCTCCTCCCCGTGTGCAATACCACATAACATGAAGTCAACTCTCATACAAAAACATATATCATACGATTCATATGCAATTTAATAAAAATTACATACCCCCATACTTCCATATAAAATAAATATTACCCGTCGTAAAACCATTAAATACATTACCTAAAAACCATGTCAGTTCATTAACATAGGGTATGGTCAATAGTATTACTCCACGCAACATTTAATTTTAGCAGGCCCCGTATGCACCTTGGAGAAGTAAACGGAGGAGAACCTCCCTTGCGATCGGATGGCGGAGGATGGAGGACCAGATCGGATGGAGGACCAGATCGGACGAGTATCGGGTGCCCAGTTTTGACCGACATTTATCGTCCGATAAATGTCAGAAGGTGATGTCACCCCAATCCACGTGTCTGCTCCAAATCTTATTGGAGTCGTTTGCACGGAAACCACTTTATGCCAAAGAATGGTGCGATATACTTACCAGCAGTTTTCTGGTTTGCTGCTGTGGTTTCCCGCGCGCGGTTGAAATTATAAATTCAACAAACTTGGCAGAGTTGAATCATGAGGGTTGTGTTAATGTTCAAGAGCAACAGCCACCATAACTATTGCAACCTCGCTAAATAACAATGTGGCCATAAGCAGGGCGAGAGCAGTGACCAACAGAACATATGCATTGGTTTTCATGCAGAATGTTTGAAGAAAGCAAAAGGAATAACGAATAATTAAGTCGATAGGCATATTTATTTCCATATATGGATGATTAGGATTTGAGAGTGAAGGACTATTCTTAGTGGTATATAAGATTGTGTATTTCTTATTTTTCCATTTCAATTAAATTTATGTATTACTTTTTTCTGCCACTTGACTTGTTTTTCGGCCAATTGTCTTAGAAATTGGAATGTCCATTGTTTCATTTTAACCTTTGTTTTAAATCACAACTTTGTTTCCATGCAAGTTTCAATTGATCCCCGATCTATAATGCTATATCATTTGGACTTTTCCATTAAGGTAAGTAAATTGTATCTTCTACACTATTTATGAAGCACCTTTTTATTTATGGAAAAATATATTGATTTTTTCATAATTAATATTGTTTTATATATTATCAGACTTATTTTTAAAATAAATTATTAAACATATAATATTTTTTGGCTTGCTTTTTATTCATTAATTCATTTCTTTTAGTAGAATAGGTTTTTAATAATTGTTTTCTTCATTTTTTCCATTGATATATTTTATTAATTATAATATAATTTTTTTAGTTAAATTATTAATGTTGTCATTTTTTTTCACTTTTTCTATTGAATATTTTAATATAATATACTTTTAGTTTAATTATTTAATCGTTGTTATCTTTTTTCATAAAACTACGTTGTCATGTACAAATAAATTATTAACAATTTGATTCCCCCTCCACCTAGAGTGTGGTGATTAAATCATGCACTGAATTTAACTAAGTTATTTGATCACATTCACCTCATGAAGGTTCTCTACTTTTTACATAAGAGAAAGTTACTAAGAAGCCAGGATGCCTATTTCACTTATTTTAATTATTTTACAATAAAATAATTATTGAAAAAATATAGGTGGTTTAGGGTTT
>APFE031486206.1:0-16598 GCA_000404065.3 Pinus taeda
TGCATCAACAAAGCCACGGATATCCAACACTCTGTCCAATCCTGGTCTTCCTTGGTAGCACAAACCATAATCACTAGTGCCACACAAATACCTGAAAACCCGCTTCACTATTGTCCAGTGCTCCTGCCCTAGTTTTGACATAAACCTGCTCAATACTCCCACTACATCTGCAATGTCTGGTCTAGTACAAACCATGGCGTACATCAAGCTACCGACTGCACTTGCATATGGAACATGGGACATGTCCTCTTCCTCTACTTGTGTCTTGGGACACTGTTCAGCAGATAACCTCACACCTACAGGAATAGGAACCTTCACCGGTTTGCTATCGTGCATATTAAACCTCTGCAGTATTGTCTCGACATACTTCCTCTGGTTTAACCATAGCTTCCTCTTTGCTCGATCTCTTTTAATTTCCATGCCCAAAATATAGTTTGCAACACCGAAATCTTTCATGTCGAATTTGGAGGACAATTGGGTCTTCAAATCCTGGATAATTTCTTTGTCATTTCCAACCAGCAACATATCATCCACATACAAGACTAGATAAATAACACGGTCACTAGTTAATTTAAAATACACACAATGATCTGCTTTGCTTCTGGTGAAGCCAAGTCCCTGTATAAATGTATCAAATTTCTGATACCACATCCTTGGTGACTGTTTTAACGCATACAGAGACTTCTTTAACTTTCATACTAGTTCTTTCTTACCCTTCACCGCAAAGCCTTCAGGTTGCTTCATGTAGATTTCCTCTTCCAAATCCCCATGAAGAAATGTTGTCTTCACATCCATCTGTTCTACCTCAAAATCAAAAGCATCAGCAACCAATCAAAGTAATCTAATAGAAGCTACCTTGGCAACAGGAGAAAAAATATCACCAAAATCAATTCCCGACACCTGGGAATAACCTTCTGCTACCAATCGAGCTTTCTATTTCTCCACCTTCCTTTCTGCATTTGTCTTCTTCTTGAACACCCATTTGCTACCAATGGGTTTCCTTCGAGCCGACAACTCCACCAGATCCCAAGCCTCATTTTTGTGCAAAGATGCCATTTCATCAACCATGGCCTCTTTCCAGAGTTTTCTATCCTCTGACTCCACTGCTTCCTTCACAATTCTGGGATCATCATCGGTAACAAACAAAGCAAAGTTTGAATAGAAAGAAGATGGACTATACCTTTCCCGCTGCCTTCTTTCTCGAGCTGATCTTCTCACAGCTGAAGCTTGTGGCTCTTCATCTTCTGATTCCTCCTCTACTACAGAGTCTGATTCTTCCTCCTTTAGTTCAAACTCTATCTTCACAGGTTCCTTTGGTTAGACTTCATGTTAATAACATCTTCACCGCTCTGAACACCACATCTCGACTGTACACAACCTTCCTTGTTACTGGGTTCCAAAGCTTATAACCCTTTAAACCATCTTATACCCAAAAAGATGCACTTTTCAGATTTACTATCCAACTTGGTTCATTTCTCCTTTGGAACATGTACATATGCATCACATCCAAATACCCTCAGATGTGAAAGAGAGAGTTTCTTACCAGTCCATACCTCTTGTCGAGTCTTATCCTCCAACGCTGATGAAGGTGACTTGTTGACCAAGTAACATGCAGTATCCACCGCCTCTGCCCAGAATTCCTGTTCTAACCCGGCACCACTGAGCATGCTTCTTGCCCTTTCCATCAACGTCTTGTTCATTCTTTCTGCGACTCCATTTTGCTGAGGTGTATATGGAGTAGCCTTCTGCCATGCTATACCACACTTCTTATAGAATTCTTCAAATTCCTTGCTGCAAAATTCTCCACCATTATCTGTCCTCAACACCTTTATCTTCTTCTCTGTCTGATTTTCCACCAGAGCCTTAAATTCTTTAAACCTGTCAAAGACTTCAGATTTCTTCTTAAGGAAATATATCCATGTATTCCTTGAGAAGTCATCTATAAATGATACATAGTACACAGACTTACCCAGTGATGGAACTTTCACAGGTCCAAACACATCACTGTGCACAAGCTCTAATATTGTTTCGTCCTCTTACCACCAGAGGGGAAACTCACCCGATTTTGCTTGCCATATACACAATTTCACAGAAATCAAAATCCAGAGAGCTATTACTCATACCTTCTACCATACCTTTACCATGAAGTATTCAAAGGCCCTTCTCTCCAATATGTCCAAGCCTTTGATGCCATAACATGGTCTTCTCTCCAGAGACCACTAGATTTTCTACTCCATTTTTAGGAACCATAGAACTGTTGCACCAATCAACAACAATGCTACCTTGCAGCTTGTACAGAGTTCCAATCCGAACTCCCCACATCAATACCAGTGCTCCTCAAACCATCTTGCAGGTATCCTTCTCGAACACTGTCTTTACACCTGCATCATCCAACTTGCTTACAGAAATCAGATTTCTAGCCAACGAAGGAATATGCAGAACACCCAGAAGGGTTCTAACCCTTCCACCTTGCAACTTCAACTTTACTTTTCCACGACCAATGATTCTAGCCTTCCTATCTCTCCTAAGAAGACATCACCACCATCATATTTCTCATACTCGCGAAACCACTCTCTATGGGGAGTGAAGTGAAAGGATGCACCTGAGTCAATCAACCATGCCTCATGATCTACATGTGTACTTGAAGAAGCCAAGTACACATCCCCACCTTCATCTGAGGTGGTTTTCGTCTCTGCAGAAGGAGCATCATCAGATCCCTTTCCTTTATCAGGAGCTTCAGATTTACACTCCCTTCTGAAGTGCCCTTCCTTTCCGCATTTCCAGCACACCACCTTTGTATGTTTTCTTGGAGATTTAGATCTCCCTCTAGATTTAGATCTCCCACTCGATGACTTATTTTTGTTTCTATTCTAGGACCTTCCTCGTACAGACAAGGCATCACCATTCTGGTTGTCCATATTTTTCCGTCTCATCTCCTCCATCAGCAAGGCTGAGACTATTTCATCAAACTGCAAAGCAGTTGCATTGCTACCTATTGCAATAACCAGCCTATCCCACGAATCTGGTAGAGAACACAACAAATTGATGCACTTATCTTCATCTAAAATTTTAATATCAACAGATACTAACTGACTTACCACAGTATTAAACACATTCAGATGCTCTGTCACCAAGTCTCCATCTTTCATCCTTAGGTTATACAACTTTTTCCACAGGAACAGTTTATTCACCAGAGACATAGATTGGTACAAAGTCCCTAACTTGTCCCATAGAGCCTTCACCGTAGCTTCCCCCGATACATTCAGCAATACTGAATCTGAGACACACAATCGTATTGTTCTCTTTGCCTTCCGATCCAATTTCTTTCATTCTTCATCGGTCACTCCCGTTGGTTTAGTACCCGGATCTACCGCGATCCATTGATCTTTATCCACCAACAGATCCTCCATCTTGAGTTTCCACAAGTCAAAAATTTGGCCATTGAACTTCTCAATCTCTATCTTTCCGTTGGTCGCCATCTTCTTTCACCACCACAATCGATCTTTCAGATCTCCCACTTAGCAGGGTCTACCATAGGCCTGAGCGAAACCCCTCAGCAACAAAGGCGTTCCCTTGAAGCCAAAACATCTCCGATACCAAATGTAGGTTTTAACCCCATACAGAAATTATGTGCATACGAATTCTAAATCACAATAAAATAAACAATGCGAGAGCATAACACATAAAAGCACATATGCACAGTGATTTTCCCCTGGATCCCAAAACCGGGACTACTAGCTTGATTTTTCATTATATTCCTTTCAATGTTACAATACATACTTATACATGCCGAAGCATCCAATACCATGGAGCGAAAACCATCGCGTCCAAAACCATGGATCGAAAACCATCGTGTTGAAAAAACATGTGCGAAAATCATGCACAAAACCATAGGTGGGTCCGCCGAACCTAACATAGGGTCCAAAACCAAAATTTTCCATGGTTCCGCCCTGGACCCCATAAAGTGGGGTTACGGGCACCCCTCAAACCCCCCGTTAACAATGTGGAAAGAATATAACACAACCCAACACCTCGATATGCTGGACATGACTTTCTATTTTTAGAAAGTCATTCCAGAATTATGAGAATGAAATTTTAATTTAAGGAAATTCATCCATGAGTGATATTTTCATTCTCGAGAATAGGGATTCCGTACCCGTATTTCATGCATCTCCCTACCTTAGTATATTGAGTACTCCACACCCTAAATATACAAGACTCCACGTCTTTATCTTTCTTTGATTTAGGACTCTGTTGATCTAGGTCTGGGTGTCAAGAAGGACCTTCCCAAGAACTTTTACTTTCGTGATGTGTTAAAATTGCTTTTAAAGGAACATTGAGGAATCCATCTGCCGAATGTAAAGAAGAGGAACATAACAATCATCATCACATGAAAACAAAATCCGTTGATAATGGAGTTCGTCCAGGAGGGACTACATCTTTGGGCCCCAGTGTCAAGATGGTATAGGATGCAGCATTATGTGTTATCAATAAAGATGATGTACACAGTGATGATGTCTCGATCATACAAGGAAGAATTCCCTCACACAGGAGTGGCTCTAAGAGATGTTTCACGACTAGAACTCTCATTCAAAAGACTCTGTTTTTGTTTGGGTGATGGTTGGTTTTTTCAAACACGGTAAAAGGATATTTGTGGAGGAGCAGGATTTGACCTCCTAACCTCCTCCACACTATTTTAATGCCTTTGCCAATCCACCCAAACCAACTTCTTGGTAACTCCACCAGGAATATTATATAAACTTAGTCTTTTAATCAAAGGAGTGGGAGGAGAAGGATTGTACGAATTTCGAGACAGGAGCTGGCATGCAAATCGAGGCAGTTTAATAATTTTTTAATGCAGGAACTATGAATTTTGCAGGAGGGAAAAATTTTTAACTTCTCAGAAATTGACAAATTTTATATGGATTTTACACCTCTCGTCGCCACGAACATGATGGTGTGATTCATTTATCAATATGAGTTCTGCATCTTCCAGTGATTTCTATAATTCACGTGGAACCATGATTTCAGCAAAAACGAGCGAAACTGTGAGCCATGAAATTTTCCCAAGGAGGTAAAATTTCACTTTGTGAGAATATGGTCGAGTTTATACTTGTTTTTCATGGTTTTTCACAGGGATCCTAATGGTGAAATCAGATTTGACAGGTGAGCAGTGGATTTTCAGCTCATCTCTGAAACAAAATCTTTGAGGAATCGTGATGGAATCTAAGAGATTCCTTACGCTCTAAATTTTCAAATTCTCAGAATTCAGATTTTGGATAATCGTTTCAGCACTACTCAATGCAACAAATATGATGGTATATTCAAATTTTTCATTCTCTCATTTCTTATTTCAGTCACCTTTTAAAGTGCCAATGCAGACATCCATATTCATGTGTGAACAATGTTCTTCTTGCGATCGATGATGTGAGATTGATGTTTCGGCAAACTTCAACACTTTGAAAACCTTTTCTTCAAGCCTCCCTTGGTGGTGAGGTATATGATGTGGTCATGTACTTCTTCTTTCTGCATTATTTTGTATAGATCCATGATTGATGATTGATGCAAGATCTTGTTATTTCATGTTGTCATGATTCCTTGCTTCATGTTATGTGGAATCTTCCATATGATGTACTTTCTGTCATAACTCTTTTTTTTATGCTTTGAGATCCCTTATTGCATGTTGTTGGGATACTCTGGTTGTCATCATGCATGTGTTTTTCTTTGACATCGCTTTTGTGTCATGTTGGCGGGATGTGCACCATGCTTGTTTTGTGTCATACTGATAGGAGTCTTTTGAATGAGAGATCTAGTTGCGGAACATCTCACAGAGCCAGTCCTGCGTGAGAGCATTCTTCCTTGTATGATCGAGACATCATCTATGTGTACATCATCTTTATTGACAACACATAATGCAGCGGCCTACAGCATCTTGACACCGAGGCCCAGAGACGTAGTCCCTCCTGGACGAACTTCATTATGAATGACTTTTGTTTTCATGTGTTGATGATTGTTATGTTTCTCTTCTTTACATTATGCAAATGGATTCCTTAATGTTCCTTTAAAAGAAATTTTAACACATCACGAAAGTAAAATGCCTTGGGGAGGTCCTTCTTCACACTCAGACCTGGATCAAGTAGTATCAGAGTGGTCTTTACATGTATGTGAATTGCAGTGTGAACAATGGAACTTGCAGTGACAGAGAATGAAAGAGTAATGTGCGAGACCATGGTCAACATTTCCAAGAGAGTGGAAATCATATATGAAACTCTATAGAAAGAGATGGACGAAAAGGAGTGATTATAGCTTTAGTTGCAAGCCACAAAGAAGGCCATGGAAGAATTGAAGTGAAACAAACATAATCTTTAAATAGAGAACGATGAATTGAAGATGCATCCACAAGAAGAGAAAAAGGAAAAACAAAGTTTTCTACGACAGGTGCAAGCAAAGGACGAGGCCTTAGAAAAGTTGTAGCATGACTCATGTGGGGTAAAAGCTAGTTCTCCATCTTCATGTGTGTTTTCTGATGATGATTTTGCTTTGTTTGAAAATTGCACCATAGGAATTGGCTCCAAATTGTTGAAGAGAATGGGGTATAAATGAAAAGGCTTTGGCATTAATGGCCAACGCATTGTTAACCCCATCAAAGTAGATGAATTACCCCATCAAGTAGGACTTGGGTATGTCAGGAAAGAAGTTAGAGAGTGCTCAAAGATGTCAGAGTTCTTCGACACTTTATTGAGAAAAGAGAATGATGGGAAGGCATCCCCATCATCCCAAGGAAGTTCGCATTACAGGGAGATATATAGGGAAAGCTCTCATCGCCAAGATGACACGAGAAACAACAAAGGAAGGTATAATCATTTTTTATCTCCAAATGTTCATTTCGATTATGATCATGTTGTTAATCATGAACGAAGACAATGGCATCGAAAAACGTGAACTTTTTTTGGTTTACCTAACCATACCTTTTCCAAGTGTTGGAAAAGAATGGCAACATTCATGAGGCATGAAATACCCCTTCAAGAACATGAAAATAAATAGGTTAAGTAGGTATGGAGGAAGAAAACCTATTATAGTCATTGTGACAGAAATGGCCATGAAAGAGCCACTTGTTGGAGCTCCATCTAGAGTATCACCTTAAAGAAAAAATGTCAGTGCGTGAACCAAGAACAACAGTTGTTCAACAAGAAAAACCACCCCAAGGAGGTGACCCATTCACATTGATCAACGAGAAATGGTTTCTAGATATGTTTTTATTTCATGGTCATTCTTTTGTAAATCATTTGTTGCATTTTAAAGTGTAAAAGTGATGATGTGTTTCTATCACTAGGTCAGCAACAATGATGCCTGGTCATGTTTTTAGTCATAGTTTGAGTTGCATATTAAAACTCTAAAGGTGATGTTATGTTTCCATCACTTTTTAAACAATAATGTTTGGCCTTATGTATGTACATCATGTGTTGCAGTGATGAGTTTTTTTCCATCACTTTTCGAAGCAATAATGATGTGTTGGCCTTGTTGTCATATATCGAGTATTATGTCCATCTTATTGTAAACTTGACCATCGAGGATGTGTTATAAACTCGTGGCAAGTATGGGACGTTTCGGTCTTTAGTTTGGTCATGACATTCAAAGCATGTCATTTGGAAAAACAATGTACTACAGGGAGATGGAAACGAGACCTTTTCAAGACATTTACATTGCAAATAGGGTACATAGAAGGTATAGATTATTCTACATGCTTTTGGATGACAAAAATCTCCTCAGTGGGGAGGATTGATCCAGGTGGATCTTCGGGAACACACACAAGACAAGGAGGACTCAGGGAGGCTCAAAAATCAAAGTCATTGGAATGACTTTGCCATGGCACCAGATCATAGATCTCACCATCCTGATCGCAGAGGTGTGAACGGCTCATCAAACCAAGCTCATATACAAAAGATAGAGCTTTTGAAAGTTTGACATGACAAGGGGAAAACTCAGGCCTATGGGGTGCCACATGGCATCCCAGTCAGCATGTGGGATCCACGTGGTAGCCCATCAAACACTGACACATGGAAGCCTGTCATTAACCTCCTAAACTTGCATTAGCAACAAAAAATAAACCATTTAGGGTTAAAACTATAGAGCAAAAATTAGTTTAAAAAATATGGTTATATAAACCATATGAAAACAAAATATATTAACTACTATCAAGAAATTATTTTTTATATATTAATATTTCACAAACCCAAATGGGAGGGCAACATTGGTTTGTTAATATATACTTCAAATAAAAAAATCCAATGCATGATTATATCATTAAACAAAAGCACATGCGTTGACAACCCACGTGGAGAGTTGTTGGGGAAAATACATATAATAATAAATAATAAAACTATATGTTATATGGCTATAACCAATCCACACTTAAACCAAACGTACAATGTATATGGTGGGGAGTTGTTTTATGGTTATCCTCATAACCGTTGACCCAAAAATAAAACAAAGTAATGTGCATGGTGTTTGGGGATGGGTGTGGGCCGCCCAAATGGCGGGCCCACTACCCAACAAAGAATTTTGATATATATATATATGATACCGTTGGAATTTTTTTTTTTGGGTGTTGGTTGGGTTTTTCAAACATGGTAAAAGGATATTTGTGGAGGAGAAAGATTTGACTTCTTAACCTCCTCCACACTATTTTAATGCCTTTGCCAATCCACCCAAACAAAATTCTTGGTAACTCCACCAAGAATATTATATAAACTTAGTTTTTTACTCAGAGTAGGGGGAAGAGAAGGGCTGCATGAATTTCGAGATAGGAGTTGGCATGCAAATCAAGGTAGTTTAATAATGTTTTAATGCAGGGCTATGAATTTTGCAGGAGGGAAAAATTTTCAACTTCTCAGAAATTGACAAATTTTGTATGGATTTCACACCTCTCGTCACCACAAACATGATGGCACTATCCATTTTTCAATATGAGTACTTCATCTTCCATTGATTTCCATAATGCACATGTAACCATGATTTCAGCAGAAACAGGGAGCGAAACCATGAGCCATGAAATTTTCCCGAGGTAAAATTTCACTTTGTCAGAAAATGGTCGATTTTATACTTGTTTTTCATGGGTTTTTGCAGGGATCCTAATGGTGAAATCAGATTTGACATCTGAGCAGCGGATTTTCAGCTCATTTCTAAAATAGAATCTTTGAGGAATCATGAGGGAATCTAAAATATTCCTTATGCTCCGAATTTTAAAATTCTCAGAATTCGGATTTTGGAGAGTCGTTTCAGCACTACTCAATGCCAAAAATCTGATGATGTATTCAGATTTATATGTCTCTCATTTCTTCATTCAATCACTTTTTTAAGTGCCAGTGTAGATGTCCATCTTCATGTGCGAACAATCTTCTTCTTGCGATCGATGATGTGAGATCGATGTTTCAGCAAGCTTCAACACTTTGAAAACCTTTCCTTCAGGTGTCGCTTGTGGTGAGGTATATGATGTGTTCATGTACTTCTTATTTTTGCATTATGTTGTATAGATCCATGATTGATGATTGATGCAGGATCTTGTTATTTCATGTTGTCACAATTCCTTGCTTCATGTTATGCGGATACTTTCATATGATGTACCTTTTGTCATAACTCTTTGTGTTATTCTTTGAGATCCCTTGTTGCATGTTGTTGGGGTACTCTAGTTTTCATCATGCATGTGTTTTGCTTTGACATCCCTTTTGTGCCATGTTAGCACGATGTGCACCATGCTTGTTTTGTGTCATACTGATAGGAGTCTTTTGAATGAGAGTTCTAGCTGTAGAAAATCTCTTAGAGCCACTCCTGCATGAGGGCATTCTTCCTTGTATGATTGATACATCATCTCTGTGTACATCATCTTTATTGACAAGACATAATGCAACAGCCTACACCATCTTGACACTGGGGCCCGGAGACGTAATCTCCCCTGGACGAACTCTGTTATCAACGGATTTTGTTTATATGTGCTGATTATTGTTATGTTCCTCTTCTTTACATTATGTAGATGGATTCCTTAATGTTCCTTTAAAAGCAATTTTAACACATCATAAAAGTAAGAGGTCTTGGGAAGGTCCTTCTTCACACCCAGACCTGAATCATTTCCGTGTAATTTCCATGTCGTCTCATATATTGTGCTTTGAAACTTTGAATTTCTCCTTATGGTAATGATTGTGACCTTTTACCCATCTAATGGTTCCCTGGTAAGGCCTCGTTCAAAGACCTGCACACATTACAATCTCATAGATCAAAGCAATCAAATGAATTTCATAATGAAGTTAACTTAACGACATTTTACCGAGAATGATGCATGGCTTCCATGGTCATTTGGAAGAAATGACTTTCACAGTCATTCATAATTGAACAGCCTTGTTGGAAAAGGACCATGTACTCTACCACATACTGCTTAGTACAATATTAGACATATAAAATCACACAAATCATGTGTCATTGATAAATCATAATTAGCCATCTATTCTGCATAACCATGAGAATCCATGGGTATATGTGTCTTAATCTTGTATCACCATTCATGTTATACACCTGCTTCATAAATCAGATACAAATAGAAAAACATATGTATAACATTCTACTTAATAAAAACCATCTAATACATATAACCAATGATGCCACAATAAGAGGAAATATAACTATATAAAGCATTGTTCCCCAATCCAGTGACCAATCTGTCCTACATAAACATAAAAGGAAATATAATTATGTATGTAAAACATTATTCCTTAATCAAATGATCAACCTATCATATATGTATAACCCTTGATAGGAGTGACAAAACTATACTAGAAAAACAGGACACTACATACTCCCCCGCTTGGAGTAAACTTGGCCTGAAGTTTAACTAAGAAAAAAAGGAAATTCAAAAAGTGTAGAAGATGCATCTTCCCAAGTGGTGTAACCAGGATTTTACAGGTCCCATTGGAACTTTATTTTGTCCACCATATGACATCTGAGCTGTCGAGTGCGATGGTCCAACATTAAACTAGCTGTGCCTTAAGATTCCCTTTATTTGTTACCTGTAATTGATGCCAATCTAAAATGAGAGAAGGATCATGAACATACTTACGTAGTACCAAAATATAAAATACATCATTCATATGGTGAAAAACTGGTGGTAAAGCAAGACAATATGCCATAGGTACAACCCTTTCAATGATCTCAAAAGGCCCAACAAATCGAGGAGAGAGCTTAGATCCTTTCCGAAACCTAATAGAGATTTTCTGAGGTTTTTCTCGAATGAAAACAAGTTCACCTTCTTTAAAACTATGATCCACTCTGTTAAACACACATGGGCAGCAATAGAATATGAAAGATAAAACATGAGAATCATTTTTTTTTATTAACCACTGTTATACATTTATAGTACATTATTTGACTATTGGGTTTCACATCCCAAGGTCTCTTGGACTTCTTTTTATCTATTTGGTTTCCACACTAATTTATTGAGGATTAGGTGTCCAACATTCCCCCACTTAATCCGAAGGGTGATGTATGAGTCCAAGAAGAGAGTTGTAATACAAAATGTGCAAAAATGCATGGCAACACTAGGCTAAATGTGCTCTCTAAAATTTTGGTATAAAGGGCAGTGGTTTAAGGATGACCACCAACATTAGAATGCTTAGTGCAGTTCCAGGAACTCTTCCAAAACTATCAAGAAGCTAAAGTCTTCTATTAGAGGAAGTGCTCCTATTGTTCTAAAGAGGGAAACCTTCAACAATTAAAGGGAGGTCTCACCCTGCATAAAAGGGAGAACCTCAACCTTAAAAGGGAAGTGTCAACCTGTGATGGTTTAAGGATGACCAACAACTCTGAAATGCTTAATGCAATTCTTGAAACTCTTCCAAAACTGGTGAAAAGTTATAGTCTTCTGCTAGAGGAAGTGTCCCAGATTACCAACTGAAGGCATGTTCATGGGCATCTTTATGTCTGGCTACAACTCTGAAACTAGTGTGGCAGGTTGTGGCTCAGGCTCACTTGATGTGACTTTGAAGCTTGTAGATGACCATCATTTCGCCCCTGTCACATACAAGGTGAGATGATGGAGAAAAATCAACAGCTAGACTGTTCAATACTCTTGAGCAAGTTCTGATATGTGGTTGAAATATCTTCTTGGTTGTTGATGCCGATTTCCAAGAAGTGATCCATCCAAGATCAATCTTTGTTCTTGTAGGACATTTGTTTTTGAAGCATATGTTTGAAGAATGACTGGTTTTATGAAAATGCTTACATCGATGAATATCTAAATAGGGATCTTTCAAATGGCCAACTTGGTCACATTGTTGGAATTTCACAATTTGTTGTTGTCGTTGTTGCTGTGGAAGCGGGGTAGAATCTCGAACAACTGGATGTAAACTATCGTGTCAAAATCCAACACTATAAAACTAAATGTGCTTTGAGTAGTCTAGAATATGAAAGGACAAGTCCTTTTCATATCCAAGATAAGTTATGTGCTTGTTGTGGACAAGATGTTCCCAAGTTCTGCTGATGGGCTTGGGAAGTGCAGAATGGGTTTCTTCATTTGCATGTACAACCGCTGCTTTATGGGAGACTGTTTCAATCTTCTAAACAGAAATAGGTTCAGAATGATGACTCCTCTGTTTTAATTCTTCTTCCTATAGCTGAGTTTCGAGCTACAAAAAATCAATTTTCTCTTGTGCCTTTTGTAGACAGACCTGAATGTCTGTGAGGGAAACTTGGCCGATTTGGAATGTGTCATCAATAGTAGATTATATAAGAGTTTTCATGAACTCTAATACTTCAATAATTGTAGCCATTTTTCTCAACAGAAATGCACCACTAGAAACTTGTTTTAGTATGAGTTGAGGTGAAAATGTATCCTAAAGAATCATAATGCTTTCAACAAAATTCTGATATATCTCCATACACATGTTAAAGACTAGAGACCCGTCATTCCAAGGTGCATGTATAACTAACAACGACTTCAAAGACTTAGCGTAGCACTTAACCATCAACATAATAACAATACTATACCAATCCAAAAGACATGATTTCAACATATGGCCTTCAACGCTATATGTGAAGAGCACCTTCAATGAACATGTAAAGAGTGGAGACACACTAAGCGTATAACCAGCGCATGAACTACTATATATTCACACTATCCAATCATATAATACAACATATAGGAGGCATATATTCTCTTCACATGAACTCTTTTGCCACAACTCAGCTTCAACATACATTCAATGTTCAATGTACATACAACACATACATTCCCATAGATTAAGAACACAAACTAATATATCTCTACCAAAATGCAAGGATGAATATGGGCTAGAACTCTTCCATTGTAAAATCCTTCCCTATGCCATTTATTATTATTATTATTATTATTATTACTATTCAATTGTGGGGTACTTGAATCCCAAAGCCTCCATGTAGTTCGATTCGATGAGTACATGAATTTTTCCAGCAAACTGTTGGATATAAATAGGATTAATCTGTAGGAAAACTTTGTTTTAAAATGAACATTACAGCAAAGCACCTTCTACGCGTCCACTGCGCTGAGTGAGGTGTTGAATTCATTGTCTAATGAAGGAGCAGAAAAAATAAGAAAAGAAGAGAAATCTTTCCAAGAAATGGTCTATGGCCTTCGAAGCTGTCACATTAACTATACATCACATCCAGTCATGGTCGTTGGACAGTATTTCGATGGCCTAGTGTGATTCTCACTCAGACCAATGATCCAAGGTTTGAATCAAAGGGAGGCACACTCCAACACAGTTCTTGTACAATGATAGTCCGGTACAAATGCAAATGGTTGTCGCTATTCTAGATGGTGCTCTCATTTACTTCAAAGGACCAGCATAGGCATATGTTGAAATGGTTCACTTTATATTGAAAGAACTTGTTCGAAAATCAATTAATGAGATAGAGGACTTGAAGCATTTCCCTCATCTTCAAGCTGAAATCTTTGCATCTACAATAGAAGCTATGGAGAGATTCCGTGATGACAGTAGAAAAATTGTCCTGAGATTAGTGGAGATGGAGTCTAGTTATTTAACTGTAGATTTCTTTCAAAAAATTCCTCAGGAGCTAGAGAAAAGTGGTAATCCTATAGCATCTACCATGGATCATTATACAGATGAATTCAACGGAGTTGCCAACATTCAAAAATATATCCTCCTTTTAAATCAATGATTGATAAGTGGCATTCAATATATAATAAAATCAGTTCACATTCAAAAGAACATACAGATGCCAAGATCTTTCACTCTGCCTCTTCCTTCACTTTCCAGTTGCAATGACCCATGCATATCCATGAAATCTTGTGGGGAAGATGGGAGATTTATGCTCAAACCCATTGAAGTCATCACTCACAAATGATTGTAGGTGTATCACGAAGATGGACGCTTGCAGCTACATTTCTTCCTTTACAAATATAGCAAATCGACCTCATAGCAACATGACGCCGATTCTACGCCAAAAAAATGCAAAGGTGCCATCCCTTCCTCCAAGGAGCCTAAGGCCATTATAGTGTCCAATATCTCAAGCTTAAGACATCATATTCTGAAATTGTCATGCAAGAATCCGTCAAAGAAACAAGCCACTGCAGTTAATTTGAAGCCAGGAAGTCCAATCAAGGACATGATCTGAGTCATTTGAAATGACTCTAACTGCCACTAGAGATCAGTTGTTCGAATACCAGAACTATGTTAACACTCCAATGTTCAAATCAATGGACAACGTTCAGTCAATGGAGAGGCCAAGGTATAGATGGAGAGGTCGTTTGATGGGTGGGGCAATGATCAATTAAATATATGTTGCATTCTGGTTTCTAATGGAGCAATGGTAGAACTGTCACACAGTCAGGACTATGAGATGGCTTCAATGGAGCAGTGGAGCATTTGAATCACATTTCCCAGAATTTTGAGTTTAGCTTAAACAATATTGAATCTCTGGATCATATCCGGCAGGTCAGAGCAGAGAATATAAAATGTCTATGACACTGATGTAGTGAGACAACGTTTGTATCAGGTCTCTTAACGGAGGGCGCAAGCTTGACAGAGGGTGCAGACAATATCAAAAATATATATGACACTGTCTGGGGCAGGCTATAATAAGGTGCAGTGGCAGGTGAATGATTAATAGCAAAATTTAGTGGGGCATAGAGCCCAATTTACGTCCTTCATTCTAACAGTTGCAGATTTAAGAGAGTCTACATAATACTAAGGTTTAGAAACAAACTCACAAAAATGACCACATAAATTAGTGGCTCAAATTGGAGCAGGACCAGCAATCACCTTCTCTGATACAATGTTAAACACACATGGGCGGCAATAGAATATGAAAGATAAAACATGAGAATCAATTTTATATTAATAATTGATATACATTTATAGTACATTGTTTGATCGTTGGGTTTCACATCCCAAGGTCTCTTGGACTTCTTTTTGACTATTTGGCTTCCACACTAACCCATTGAGGATTAGGTGTCCAACACACACTATGCATATCGACATAGTTCTTTTGTTTATCTTGTGCCTCCTTTAATATTTGCCTTATATGAAACACTTTTTCTTCCATTTCTTGAAGAATTTTAGGACCTGCCAAGATTCTATCCCCTAATCTGTCCCAACTTAAAGGTGTTCTGCATGGTCTTCCATACAACAACTCATAAGGTGCCATACCAAGAGAACGGTGATAACTGGTGTTGAGTCTTGAAAATGTCATCCATTTCCATTACAATTTCACTATTATGTCCATTATATCACTTCCATTCACCTCCATTTCACTACTATGTCACCACATTCATCCCACTTTCATTATCATTGGGCCACTTTTATGTTTTTCCAATCTTTATTAATTGTAAGCCTTTTAAGTGAATTTGTGGTTAAAAATTAGGAAATAATGTGCATAAGATTATACCTAACCAATGGGTTGAGATTGTTGACATGTGTAGGTTGAAAGGAGGCTTCTAGAAGACCCTTATGTGGCACTCTAAGGCCAAATTCGAATTTGAGTGGAAAGAATCATGGGATCATGAGGATGTGTGTCACATCTCTTAATTGTATTGTAACTCTATTTTGATTAGGACTCTAGAGGTAGATGGAGAGATTCATAGATTATCATTAATGAGATGGCTCTCATATTTTTGTATAAATAGGAGATCTCTCTCCTTCATTAGGGAGTCTCTTTTTGAAGTCTTTTTAGTCTTTTTAGTCCCTAGTCCTTAAGATTGTAGTTCTTCCTTGATGGCTTTTGAAAGCTTTGGAGAAATTTGTTCTACTTTGTAATTTTGAAGAATTTGAATAAAGCTTTGATGTTCTCAACATGGAAGGAGATGTGAAGTAGATGTCATGGAGCACATTAGAATGTAAGGTAGAGTAGATTTCATTTTGTAAATGTTGCTTTGTAGAATGTAAGGTAGAATAGATTCATTTTGTAAATATTGCTTTGATTTGATTTGATTACTTTCAAGTTTGATAGATTAGATTTTTCATTCATGCAATTTTAATTCATGCAAGTGTGTTCAATTTTGCTTTGATTTCATAGGTGGCAGAGGGCCCCTGCCTTGTATAGTTGTCATTTAAATT
>APFE031486215.1:36129-52549 GCA_000404065.3 Pinus taeda
GCATATTATATTGAACCGTAGATAATTTAATTAGACATAGAATTAGTCGCCTACTCCTGCACATATAGTGCTGGCATCATCAAAAGCTTACGAGTTTCCCTGGTCGATATTTAATGCAGCAATTTAAGCACAATAAATTGCCCACCAACCATGGAAAGGGTTTTTAAGAAGTTCAAAAAGTTTGATCGAGCCTCCAGCTCAATCAAGCTCCTTTTTGCACAAATTACCATGCAAAATAGCTTGATTAAGCTACGAGCTAGATTGAGATATTTTTTCAAAAATCCATGTTGTTGTCTAAGAAAATCCTCTCTGCGGATAGAGATGATCCCTCTAGCACAATGAGTGGGACTAGCAAAATACGTGAAAATCTACAAGGGCACTTTCCTAAATTACAATCGAAATGAGAGAAGAGGAAGATGACCTACCTCGTTTTGATGCTATAACATACTCCTTTGTTGAAGACCTCAAATCGCTTCTGCCTCAAGCTCATCTCTACTAGTCACAGTGTTTGGATGCCTGTACAAGAGATCAAATACACAACAAAGCATGCAAGTACAACAAGCATAATCGAAAGTAATCTACTTAACAAATCAAGGAGCATTAAGATAAATGATGCATTAACACAATCATTTGTGGAAAGTGGACCAACAGTTATATATATTAATTAAATAAAGGAGGAAGCATACAACCAAGCCTTGATGTCAATAAGCTCTCCTTGAGTGAATGTCCAAGTCCAATCTCAAGCTCTCCAAGCACTCCTTCTCCAAGCCAAATGAGTAGCATGTAGGCACTATCTCATCATAAGGGTGCAAATAACCAAAGGCCAACCACTTGGGAATGGGAGAGGATGAATATATAGGGAGGGAAAGGGAGTTAAGATCTCCCCTAAGATAGGAGAAGGCCCTCATCACAAGGAGGTAGCTCATAGGGATAAGATCAAAGGGAAATATTGGGAGAATTCGACCACATCCACACTGAACAACCCCCAAATCATCGTTCTGGAAGCCTTTAGATCACAAAGCTTCTTGTCCTCTTTGGGAAAACTTACCTTTTATGGACCAACATTGGTATCCAAGTAATAATCATGCTTGCAGCACGATTCCAGTATGGTGCAACTTTTCACCAACACTAATTTTCAGTGTTAGGGTCGCACTGGTCCTAAAATTAGGGTTTTAGAGCTCACTTCTTCAGGGAAGGCTCAATGCATGTTTCCATCAGTGTTTCAGGGAGGATCTTAACTATGTATTAGGATCGGTACACTGAATGATTGCCAAGTTTCGGGCACTTCGGTGTATGACACAGGGAAGTGTAGGAGACGTGACAAAATACTATGTAACAAATGCCCCCTAAAGCATGAAGGTAGAACAAGGAGTGATGGATGAGATGCTTTACAAGCTTTTGCAAGGACTAGAACAAACATTGTCAGGAGACCTGCAAATCAAGGATACAAATATATATATTATTATTATAAATTATATATATACATATCTGATTTCAAAACATGAATCCACAATATGGACGCAACCATCCAAATGAAAAAGATCATCTGTAAATCTAAGATCCAAGGCATGGACGCATCCATCTGATATAGAAGGATCATCATCATAAACATAAAGTCCCATGGTATGGTCACAACCATCCGTATAGAAGAAATATGTGTACAATCACGAATAATACATAACTCCATGCAGTCTATGTCATATTAGACAAAACTTAGGTTCTTGCGCTCCATCCCAACCCGATCAAAGTATGAATTCTAGCATGTGAATGAAGTTGTTGAAGTCGAACATGTTAGAAAACCACTTGATTACTGACCAATGACGTGGACCATTAAAAGGTATGAGAGAAACCACCAATAATGACAATGGTCCTCAAGGTACAACAATACAATATGTGAATGTGAAAATGAAGCTGATGTCAAACACTCATGGAATCATTTGATCGAAGGTCAATAATGAAAACCTGTCGTTGGATGCGAAGAACTTTTCATTAAGGCATGCAAGCTCTAAGATATTGAAAGGGAGTTTCTAAGTCATCTTCCTAGATAATGAGCTAAAGTCGACAGCAAGTGACCCGTCGAAGAAGGGCCATGATGATTCCCCAATCATCGACAAGGAACAAGGAATGAAGAGAAATGAATGATTATGATCAAGACTATAGCAAAAGGTTAGATATTGTATATGTAACAAACTGTAGATAGGAATTCTCTTGAACATATCGGTGACATGACTCCGGAGTGTGGCAACATTTGACTCAACATAAGACCAAGGGTCATGATGAAAAAATGGAATAGTCAGACGAGAGGCAGAATGAATCACCCAAACCCGAAAAGAAAAGTGACTAAGCGAGAATATCCCAAACCTTACACGAGAAACAAATGAGTGCCATGTTCAAGAGCGACAGGTTGCCTATACAAGAGATGTTTCACTTTCATTTTCCCCACTATTTCTATCGAGTACCCCAATTATTTTTATCACAAGCTTGGAGGGGATAAAATATGCTTATCATATAAGTTCATTCTTCGAATGAATCCATCCTAGTAAGTTTTACGAGTCCTAGGAAAGAGACGCTTGATCTCGTCATGGTGAAAAGTCTTTCATCGTTTAATTTTTTAACGGGCATGACGAAAGAATGACTTGGTATATTTTTTCATATTTAGAGAGTTTGAAAAAGAGATGAAAAAGAAAACTCCATCATGTCCCTTTGCATAATTTGTCTCTCAAATCTGAAAAGTTAGAAAACAATATTCGAGAGAACATATTGACCATGTCGACCAAGGTGTACCTTTTTCGTAAATAGTTAATCTCAGCTCGAAAAAGGGGTAAACGTATACTAAGACGACATCAATTCATTTAATTTAACAAGTTCGAAAAGACAAGTACTCATCAACATTTTCATCTTTCGAGAGTCATAAAAGAGCTTAAAGATGACTCCTCCTAGAGGAATGAGTTGTATAAAAGGATAACAATTGATTCCGTCGATGATGGAACTGCTCAAAACATGCAAGGGTTAAGAGGCTAGCTAATAAGACTACTCATTGCAGATGTTTCTCAAGCAAGGGTAAAACAACCAAGTGAAAGTGTATGATCGGCCAAAGAGATGGTGACAATGGAATGAAAGAACCAAGGTTCATCTAGAAAAACAGATTGATAAAGATGGAAATCACGAGATGTATAGTGGGAATGGTTTCAATTTTATACAAGCTTGAAACATGGGAAACTATGTTTGAGTATACTTGAAGATGGTTTAATTTTTTCATAAGCTTGAAACATGGGAAAAAAGTATGCTTGGATTTGGTTTCATTTTTACACAAGCTTGAAACAAAGATAAACTATGCTTGGATTTGGTTTCATTTTTACACAAGCTTGAAACAAAGATAAAATATGCTTGAGATAAGTTTGCATGCCCCCAATGTAATGACTCAATTCAAGGTACATGCCTCCCAAGCTTCATTTCATTCACCTAAGTAGACTATTGGTTACTAATAGGTGGATGGAATGAAGTTTCATGTATGAGATCAAGTTAAAGACTCAACTGGGATTTTCCAAGATCTAATGAAAGACTCGAATGGTAAGGGGATTTGTTTCATTTTTTAATGAGATTGACACAATACAAGGAACTCTACTCCAAGACCTTTGATCACATATGAAAAGAGGCCATGGCTTCCAAGAGGTTCTTATCAGATGGGAGAAAAAAACTCTAGAAGGGATACATGTCCAAGGATCCAATGGAAAAATTGGGATCCAATGCCCCCAGTTCATGGTGTACTACATCACCTACCAGATCATTAGGAGATGTGGGCATGGAATAGGTGGCCATGTAATTAACATGTGGTGGGGGTGATACTGCTTGCATATAAGAACCACTTAGGGATGATGTTTGATTGGGAGTTAATTCAGGACCAATGAACATAATCTAATCAATGATCACAATGCTTCCTTCATGCGGGAAACACATCACTCAAAGGAAGGAGGAGACAAGAGCTCCCATGACATAAACATAGTCATGACCAAGGAGTAAAGTAAAATCTAAAGGGCCTTGGACAATCATCACGTCTATATAAACAGTATTCCCTCCCAGAGTAATAGGTAACTTAGTAAGGATCCCTAACGGTTAACCGGTCCCTCTGTTAAAAGCTAACAAATTTTGGGTGAAAGTGACAAGCTATGAAGAATCTAAAGCTTGCCAAGCAGTTGAGGACAAAATGCTAACAAATGTGCCCTCATCTATGATTGTGCTCGGTATGACCATATGGTAATCCTGTAATGTAATATGGAAAGGCACATAAGACGAAAGACGATATCCTTCCAGTCTACTCCAATCAAAAGAAGTGACCAAATTACTTAGAGGGGGTGTTGTAGGAACATGAGAGTTGACCTCTTGCTCTATGGAAATAGGAAAACTGCTTTCATGCACCTTGGGAACAGGAGTATTTCCCTCCAGTTCATTTGAAACTGAAGAAACCAGAAGAACCTGAGCGATATGAGGTTCACTCACTAATTGAAATGTACTATTAAATGAAGGTGGAGCCATTTCTACCGGTTTCTCAACCAACGGTTGGTCGAGAAAAGACTCACGAGACTCACTTTCAGAGAGAGTGGGGTTGACCAAAGATGACTTTTGATCATTCACTTGATCAACTAGTGAAGGATCAGGGGAAAGATTTTGATACCCATCTAAAAGACGAGGTTGAGAAGTTGTAAGTTTTTCCAGCTCTTTGGAAGCTTCATCCATAAGAGGACAAAGGTGAATAAGATGATTACCTTCATACACAACTTATAGGGAAATTTGGCTCTTCCCTTTTTCCCATGAGCTTTTCTAGTTGAAGGTTTATCACCAGCATGATCTCCAGAAACTGATGACAAATTTTGATGTGAACCTATGGACCACTCTTCTAAGACCTTGGGACTACCAGGACAATTCCAAAGAAGGTGGTCACCCTTACATAACATGCAAGGGAATTTTACTTTCTAGGGTTGGTTGTGTTATGTTCCTATACCAATAGGAGTCATAATTTTTGAATAGTTGAGGTTAAAACTATAATATGTACATACCTTTGCTTCCTGCATGTTTTCCATATTGAAATAATAAAAGAAAAGATGTAAAGAGGGTATGTCATAAAAGAAAATCAAAGGACAAAAAGAACAGAAAAGGTCAAAAAAGATGAAAAAATGAACCCCAAGAAAGAAAAATACCATGAAAGTGTGCAAGTCAAAATGCCACTACCATTTACTTTTCTGCATAATAATGATTGTGTGCAACTTGTTATTCATGCTACAATCCATGGTAATCAAACAGTTTAATCTTGGTTGTTCCATGTTTTGAATTTCATGTTTATAGATAGAGAATAAAATCTGACCAAACTGTTTAATCTTGGCAGATAAGTTCATAGGTAGGGTAAATAAATGGAGCTCAACTGTTTAATCTGAGCCCTTGGATGTAATAAGGTTAGACTTAGATAGATTACTATTGTAAAAAAAAAAAAAAAAAAATTGATAAGGGTTTGCAAACCTAAGTGCACCCTAATAAAGAGAAGTAAAAATGGTAGGATGAGTAGATGGGTAAGTAGTTGAATGGATGCAGAATTGTGATGATTGATTAGATAATATCATGTCATTTATCTTCATCATCAAGTTTCTAAGTATGGAAGGAAATTGAGCATTTACCAAAGTGCACAAAGTCAATGGATTAACCTCCCTCATTCATTGCATTTTTCACTTAACTAATTTCCAAGGAAAGTCTTAACATACCTAAAATCTTAAGTTAAAGGGGCTCAAAGCATTTCTCTGACTTCTATAGGGACCAGACCCTCAAACCAATAACTTATAGGTCCTAAGTACTAAAAGTCCCCCTCATAAGCATTCACCCCCTCCATAATTCACTCATTTTCCCTAATAAACCCCTTTTCCCCTAAGGATAAAAGCTTAGAAAAGTGATTACCCCCCAAGCAAACCCCTTTTTCGAAAAAACCCATAAAAATAACACTAAGCCTAGGTTATTATGTGTTTATAAAAGCAAGTAAATTATAAAAACACATTTAACTTGGTGCTAAGTTATTTTCCACTTACAATTCATATTAACTTTAACTTTATATATTAAAATTCCTAAAAATGAATATAACCCTTCTCGTATATAATTATAAATAAAACCCCTATATTAATATCCCGCCCCGAAGTTTGAAACATAAAATTTATTAATGAATGATTAATGGGTTAATTAATTCGATCAATGGCTAATTAAGAACCAAAACCATCTGCTGAATAAAAAAGATTAATTAACCGATTTGCGGTTAATTAATAATCAACCCCGCCAATAAAATCACCCCAAATGCCCTTAATCTGCCATAATCCATCATTAATTAAATCATGCCATGCTTAAACCCCCATTGGGCCCCTCCATTAAGCTTCATGTCGAATCCTTGCCCCATCACCATACGATCAGGTCCCATTTGATCCAACGATTGACGCTCATATCGAGCGGCCTCTGAAGGATGAACTTTACCCGCCCGATATGTGTGGTTTCAATATTCACCCCACTGCTATTTGGCGCCCGATGAATTGCATTAGGTGGCCTCCCCCTGAAACCACTCCAGCCCAAAAGCTGCGCGAAATAAACCCGTTAACTTCCTCTCGCTAGATGAAAAAACGTCTCATCCCCCACTTAGATCTAATCGTACCTTTCTTTGTGTACCCACTAAAACAGTTGACTTTGCAAATAAAACTAAAAAACTCATTGCTTTTAGTTTTATCGTCAAAAAGACCGCTCATACCTCCATGCAAGCACCAGAGTACATGTGACCGTCAACCCACGTCCAAATGCCAACCTGCTGAAGCTGCTAAATTTCCAGACCACCTTTCAGTTGCATACACTCTCTGCAAACCGTGCACAGTCGCCCATCAATCCATTCAGTGCCAAAACCAGGTATTTACCCAAATTCACTAAGAAACTCTATTTAATTCCCAAACCTTTACTCAATTTCTTTAAGTTATTAAGTAATTAAGTAGAACAATTGTTTATCAACTCTAAACCATTCTGAATTAAACCAGTTTTCCCCCGATTTGACTGAAAACCTTTCGCCCCCATCTTTGAATCCACAAGAACCAAGGATCGCTGCTCCAGTTGCATTGAATGTCCTACCAATTTCTACTCCCCATAGGGACTTAGACCATCTCCCTCTGGCAGATAAAGACTTTCAAATCAAAGATACCTATGTCCAAGAATCCCCATTGAAGCTATACTGTAGGTACATAGACCAGTACTTGAACCATGCAAAAAATTAGGTCTTTGGGAATCAGGTTTACCCAAGTACCAATTCCCTAGATTTCATATCTTCCCTGAGATTGTCCACTATTGCCTTATGAACTATAGTCCTAGCCAAAGAGAAGTGATGACTCCTGATCATTCTATATTATTTATCATCACTGCCGAAACCATAAATGAAATGCTGCAATTGCAACCAAGCCAAAACCTGACCCCCCTTTCTGTTGGAGACTTGCTTAACAGATTCCCTACACTCACCTCCATCAAACTTGCTTAGTTATTCCAGACCTTCATTAGGGGAGAACAATACATTCCAAAGGACCCTCCCCCATACATGGGGACCATATTATCTGATCTTGGCCGAGACATCATAGAAATGATATCCAATGTGTTAAGCCAGACTACAAGTGAATTTGTTGATGAGATTATTATAGCCTTCATGTCCATTTACACTCCTGGAAAACCCCTTGCCATCATGTTTGACTATGCTAAGTTCATTGTAGATAAGATGCATGATCAATTAATGAGGATGGATAATGAAAGAGTATTCAAATATTCATCATTTTTATATCATCTTTTCCTGTACTATCAAGCTGATAAATTCCCATTCACACTCCAAAGGCTTGATACCAGAGGCAACCCTAGATCAGTAGTCTTCTGGACTTCATGAATCCACCAATATGAATCTCCATATACTTATATAGATTTCATAGATCTTTTTGTGCACCCAGTGTAAACTATGTTGTTAGGAAGTCTTCCCCTCAGAATCAGTGCAGATATCAAGAGGGTCTTAAATTTGTCCAAACAATATAGAGTGGGAGATTGGTACTTGTACCAAAATCACACTGAAATCAAAATATATGGTTGTGAGTTAGCACCATACAAACTGCCAAGTTACCTCCCCATGAGATTGTTTGCTCTGGAGTACTACAGGAAAATGATTAATCCAGATGAGGTGCATTTTGTGAAGGCCAAGAAGAAAGCCCAAGTCAGAATAAAAGACCAACTTGGCCCCTTTATATGCAACAGTAGGGAAGTAGGAAAGGAAGCAGAGGAAATCCTTCAAAGGTTGAAACTGAAACAAAGTTTCATATGGAGATATGACCCTTTATATTTCATCTGCAATAGAAGACAAAAGAACAAATTATCTCCCTATGTCCACCATAGAATTCCTAAAATAGAATAGTATGCAAATCAACTAGAATGGGTGGAGAACACTTTAGTAGACCGAGATAGCACAGAAGTTGTTGTCAATAATGTGTTGATTGATTTAGAAAGAAGACTTGATGAAGATTCCTTTGTACAGGTGCCAGGAGAATCCCAATCTCAAAGGGAAACACAGGAACACAGTGAGCAACTAGCAGAAGAAGGACCTCAAGAGCAAGAACAATCATAGCAACCTGACATATCAGAAGAATTGGCTTAGCCAGAACACATCATGAATAATCCTCCTATTGTACAAACTCCTCTAAATGAGGAGAAGAATCCCAAAAGAGAGAGAGGAGGTCACTCCTTCTAGCAGACCTGTTGCACATAATTATTTCAAGAGGCAAAGGTTAAATCCTTTTTCAGGACAGGAGTACACAGAGGAAACAGTTGGAACTACAGGTACAGAAAGAACAGAAAGTAGGCAAACCACTCCCTCTGGAGGTACACAAGAACCTTCCACTTCATAGGCTCAAATGCTGGAGAGATAATAGAGCATCGAAGTATCCTCATTTAGGGCTCCAACTGGCTAGAACCAAGACATCAGAGAGAAATACAAAGAAATAAAGGACAGAAATGAAAGATTGAAGGCCCAAAGCTATGCACAATACCTTAAAATGGCTCCTACTAATCAAACAAGGCTAACATCAGCCTTTGATGTAAAATAAGGTAAAATGCAGATGACTTTCATCAAGCCTACCACACAGCAACCGAGGTCAATAGAAGATTACTTAAAAACAAACTTTGAAGTGTTGGCAAAGGATATACATCCTATCGACCAAATAGAATTACACAAACATACCGGGGAAATGGTCTATTCCACATTAACCAGCAAGGCCATTGCAGCACATCAACTCCAAAATTCATTGAATAATATATCAATGTAATTCTAGTTAGAGAAGTCCTCTTCACAGGTCAAGGATACCAGGATAAAGTCCTTATAGGACTTAATCATAGAGCTGGGGCATGATCCCAAGGATGTAAAGGCTACAGAGAAGCTAATAAAAAATAAAAACGATGACATAGTTGCATTGAAAAGCAGCGCAAAATTCCTCCTCTACATCATCCACAAACAACTGAAGTATTGGAAACTCGGAAGGAGGAAGAGTTGATGGACTTAGTCCTTAAGCTGAATGATCAACTAAAAGAAATAGAGAAAGAGATGGATAACTTGATACAGTCTAAACAGGGTGAGTTGGCCACCACTCAGACTGTAATTCCTACAGTCTCTACAGTATTTCCCTCCACATTGGTTGCTTCCTTAGCACCAACAGTTCCACCAACTACAGCTCTGCCAATTACATGTACATCTACAAGCACAAGTACATCCATAGAAAAGACAGCTGAATTGGTAAAAACCATGGAGGAAATGACCATCCAACCTACTGAACTCAAAAATATTAGAGAAAAAGTGTCAAGTTTGGAAACTGATTGCAGAATTACACAAATACAACAAAAGGAAGAAGCTCAGAAGAATCAAAGAATGGGAGAAAGGATAAAAGTCCTTGAAAAGGACTTGACATTGCAACAACCACTAGGATATATAAATGAAATGCTTTGGGCCAACATCATTGACTCTCTCAATGATGTTTGGCCATCTACTCAAGTAATTTTTGAGCAAACTGAACTGGTAAAAGTGGCCACTGAAGCAATTCACAAGACAATGGAAGAGTTGGGAGACAAGCCTAAAGAGGCCAACCAATTGATACATTCTTGAACAGCAAGAATAGGTATCAGATGGATGGACTGGGCATAGAATATAGAACAGGGACCATCATAGAAATCAAGAAGATTCTTACCAAAAGGAACCTTATGCTCAATCTTGAGAAAAAATGCCAAAGCATCCAAGCTGATATTGATAGATTTATGACAAAGTTTGGTATTTTAAGGGAAAAAGGATTCCCCGTCCCTATGGTAATACATGACAAGCTTATGACCCAAGATGATTATGTTGAAATACTGAACAAGTTGGCCAGCAGCCAAGCTAGTACTTCAGGGGTAAAAGCTCTACCCACAGGAAAGGTATTATATGATAATCTCGAAAATCTATTTTCCTAGAGCATGAAGTAAAGCACTTGTTCGTCAACAGGAAAAAAATTTCCAAGTATACCGAAGCTGACGAGATATATAGAAAAATGATAAGGATGAAATTACCTAAAGGTGAATGGTGGATGAAATTGACAGATTTACTATAAAGTTACTACAGTAAATCTATATGGAAGCGAGGTAAAACAGAGTCAAAGTGTAGCAGGTAAAGAGTATCAGTAGATTGAAAACTTAAAGTGATTCCAACACATAAGTATCAAGCAACTGAAAGAGCCAAATCTAAATTACAACAGCCAGCACAGTACAATAAAAGGGACAACAAGAAGACAGTTCTCCATTTGTCTCTATCTTCATGCTTGAAGTTATTTTCGATTTCCTAGAATAATTTTCATATTGTTATGAGATATTTTGTAACATTTTTTGTATAAATAATTCACAATTTGAAGTAATTAGGGTGGATTAAAATACATTTTTGTAGACATTTTATAATGAACTGAGCTATTGTATTCAAGATTGGACTGGTTTTGTTGGGTCATGAAATAAAGCTAAAGACATTTCACTAGATTCTTATGCATAGTTGGAACCAAAGAAGTATTATCTCTTCATGTTTAATTATTGTTTTCTCATCATGTTATAAATATTCAAATGTTTTCTCTATGAAATATAAATAGTAAATAAGGAATGATATCTCAGAATTAGCTTAAATGCTCTCTGTTTTGATTGTTTACCTTTTGTCAAATGCACATGGAATGTGGATAATCAAATAAGGTAAAGCATGAATACATTTTCTATTACAAATGATATACATTTATAATACATGGGAGTGACCATTGGATTCCATATTCCAAGGTCTCTTGGACTCCCTTTGACGGTTTATCTTCCACACCATAACCCTTAGAGGATTAGGTGTCCAACATTCCCCCCCTTAATATGAAGGGTTATGTGTGAGTCCAAGAAGAGAGATGTAATACAAAATGTGCAAAAATGCATGGCAGCACTAGATTGAATGTGCTCTCTAAAATGTCGGTATAAAGGGCAATGGTTTAAGGATGACCACCAACACTGGAACACTTAGTGCAATTCCCAGAACTCTTCTAAGTCTGGCATGAAGCTCAGGTCTTCTGCTAGAGGAAGTGCTCCTGATGTTTTGAAGAGGGAAAACTTCAACCATGAAAGGGAGGTCTCATCCCACATAAAAGGAAGAACCTCAACCTTAAAACGAAAGTCTCAACCCGTGATGGTTTAAGGATGACCAACAACTCTGGAATGCTTAACGCAATTCTTGGAACTCTTCCAAAACTGGCAAGAAGCTGAAGTCTTTTGCTAGAGGAAGTGTCCCCAATTCTTTGAAGAGGTGTCACAAACTGAAGGCATGCTCAGGGGCATATTTTTCTCTGGCTACAACTCTAAATTTGGTGTGGTAGGTTGTGGATTAGGCTCACTTGATGTGGTTTTGAAGCTTGTAGATGACCATCATTGCCCCACCTGTCAGATACAAAGTGAGATTATAGAGAAAACTCAACTACAAGACTATTCAATAGTCTAGAACAAGTTCTAACATGTGACTAGAATATCTTCTTGATTGTTGATGCCCATTGCTAAGAAGCGATCCATTAATGATGAACCTTTGTTCTTGCAGGAGGTTTGCTTCTAAACCATTCGTGTGAAGAATGGGTGGTTTTATGACAATGCTTACATGGATGAAGATCAAAATAGTGATATTTTAGATGGCCAACTTAGTCATAGTGTTGGCATTTCACAATCTGTTGTTGTGGAAGAGCGGCAGAATCTGGAACAGCTGGAGGTGAACGGTCATGAAGGAATCCAACACTCTGAAGCTGAATGGGCTTTGAGTAGTCTGGAATATGAAAGGACACATCCTTGTCATATCCAAGACCAATTTTGTGCTTGTTGTCGACAAGCACTTCCCAAGGTCTGATGATGGGCTTGGGAAGTGTATGTTGAATTTCTGCTTCTGCATGTACAAGTGTTGCTTCATTGGGTACTAAATCTGAATCAACTTGCTACTTATGGGAGTCTGTTTCAATGTTCTGAACAGAAACAGGTTCAGAATGATGACTCCTCTGTTTTAATTCTTCTTACTAAAGCTGAGATTCAAGCTATAAAAATTCTACCTTTTCTTGTGTATACTGCAAATAGGTTTTAATATCACAAAGAGTGTTCTTGTTGATTTTCACTGTATCATGATCAGCAGAATGCATCAAATTTTTCAAGAATTCTAATACTTCATTAATTTGAGCCATATTCTCCATTTTTAAAATTACACATTTTAAAAATTGATCATAACTATGAACAAATGAAGAAGCAGCACTCACTCACAATACTATGTCAAGAATCTTTTCTTTATCACTGGAAATTTGGAACCTTGAGGAATTCAACATTACCATTGACCAAGAAAATTTCAACTTTGGAAAGAGCGCAATTTACAGTTCAAGCTATATAATTTAAAGGAGAGAAAACACCAGCATATATACCACACAAGATATTGGCTACACCAATCCTTTCCCCGTTTAGCCCAATCATAGGATTTTAAGAGACAAATATCTTAATATATAAAGCCTGATAAAAAGAGAAAGGGAACAATGCTTCTCAATGTTGTTTCTGGTCCCTTCTTCGATGTCCATCAATTTGTGGCATGAAGAGAGAAGCATAGGCCCTATCCTTTAGTGACAGGGCATAATATGGAAAAATTGAAGGATCTTTCGGCACATTTACTTGTGTGTATTGTCATAAAGGCATCACAACTTCCGTGTGCATTTCTTCAACCTTCTCCTGAAACGAAACTTGTGATCGACTTCGATTGTGAGGGTGTTCAACTATCTCAACATGGTCACCTTTGTCTCATGCAGCTTGCATTTGAGGACGGTATGTATCTGGTTGATACAATTGCAAGTGAAAACTTACTAATGGAGGCCTGCAAACCCGTTCTACAATATGTTCATGTTACAAAAGTCGTTCTTGATTGCAAACGTGACAATGAGGCATTATATTTCCAGCATGGGATCAAATTAAATAATGTATTTGACACCCAGATTTCATATTCACTTATTTTGCAACAAGAGGGCAGCAAGAGGCCTCCTGATAAGAAGTACATATCTTTGGTTGACCTTCTAAATGTGTATTGCGGTGTGAAGTTTCCTGAGAAGGAACTAGTGTTGACTCAACCCAAACCCATAACGATTAATACACCAGCACATATATCACTTAACATTGAATCGACTAGTGCAAAAATTGGACATCATTGTTACTACGCGCATCACATAGGACTCAATCATGTGCCACATAGGTTGTCCATACGCAGGTCTTCAAAAATTCAACGCACAACGAACACTATCTGTCTTATTCCACTCATCGACTTATCGAGTTGTTGCACATACATATAACATAGAGGTTCAAAATTGAAAATGCACAAACACTTTATAATCCAAGAATTGAGTACTGAGTGAGGCATTGTTGTCGTTAAATGAAAAATCTTTAACTACCTAGAGCCTTGAAGCCGCAAGAGGAGACTCGAACCTGGGACGCCTGCATCAAGATGCTTCAGAGTCTTATGCCAGGTCTATACATGCCCACGTTGTTGCAAGAGGTGGCTGACTATATTCAGGTGCTCAAGATGTAGATGGATACCATGCAAACTCTCACCAACTATTTGACAATGATCAACTAGTCTCTCCAGGCACGCCCTATTTGGAAATTCCTACTTGGCATCGAAGGTTAGCAAACACATATATTTTAGTATATTGGAGAAGCAGCAGAGACAGATTCATACAATTGTTGTGATATTTTGGGAATCTGGCATCAACAGTGATAGGTATAGACGATTGATACCAGAATCCTCTATTATGTCCATCAAATCTCTCTCAGTGATATTTAGCAGCTCTGAGTTTTGCAAGTCATATTGTGAACCATTGCACTATTCTTTGCAAAAAATCGACATGTGGAAATGCTGAGTTGAGGCAATTCTATAAACGGAATTGAAATTGTGGCATTTTCGAGTGTCTAGTTTGTGCTGCAAGAGGTGTGAAGCTCAGGAAGAGGTTTCTCGATTGTGTAAGCGTAATCCATCACGTTATGAAGATTTTGAAGACCAAGAAGAAGGTTGCACATTGGGGTTACGGTCATTCAACTTGTTGTTTGTTGGGATGGAATGCATATCGATTGCTAAGCGGGGGGAAGCCAACTGAATCTCAGCCTCGAGGAATATATAATGGGAAACAAGCAATCAAGAACAATATCAGTGATTTTCTAAAGGTCATGAACACAAGAGCCTAATCTTCATACCCGACTATGAGTTGGAAAAATGTTGTGGTACGTTATATGCAATGAAACTTAAAAACCGACTGGTCATTACAGATAATAATACAGTGACTCTGAGAATTATGGGCTTAGAATAGCAAAGTTCTGACAAGGAAGGAGAAATTGAGAGCATAGGGCTAGGGTATAGGAGTTACAAATTAAAGAGGGACAGGTCTGGAAATATTCCTCTTTACAGTTGCAGGGGCAGGTCTGCTCACAACAAAGGAATGGCAGCGTTGATAGAGGTAACAACTTCTATTCTAACAAATGCTCAGAAAGGCATAATCAGGAGGAGAGCATTGGTTTACAAAGGCCACAAAAATAGGTGGCTCACAGTTGAGCAGGACAGGAGATCGTTTGCTTTAATACCATGTCAGATGCACATGGAATGTGAACAGTCAAATAAGGTAAAGCATGAATACATTTTCTATTACAAATGATATACATTTATAATACATGGGAGTGACCATTGGATTCCATATTCCAAGGTCTCTTGGACTCCCTTTGACGGTTTATCTTCCACACCATAACCCTTAAAGGATTAGGTTTCCAACACTTTCTCATTGTTTTCTGCTAAACTATCTTGGTCTGGGAATTCTTAATTGCTCCCTTACTTCTGTAGTTTTCCCCCTAGGTCCATAGTAAAGGATTCTTGGTTGCCCTTTGCTACTGATCTCCTTCCTTTCTTCATCTTGATCCTGGTTTAAGGATTCTTCATTTCCCTTTTACCTTGGTTAGGACTACCTCATCCATTTAAACCTACAGATTTGCTTTGTGTTGTACTAGCCTATCCTGTGAACTCTTCCTTTAGTAATTGATTTGATCTAGTTAAGCCACTCTTTGATTGAATCCATAGCCCAATGGCCTGAATACTTGTTCTACCCATCTATTTTCTTAAATCCACCACCCAATAAAAACCAAAACACCATGAGCATTAAGAACTAGCCTAAAATCCTAGCCAAAACAAAGTGAAATTATAAAGAGAGAGCCCTCTTTGGACTTAGGTTGGCTAGAACCTGAGTCTAAAAGATTAAGTTTGTGGTTACCTCAGATTATTCCTTTTTTGATAACTTCTAGGGAAGAATTCTGAGTGATAATAGGTTGAAATACTTTTATACATCATTTTCATTAGTAATAATAATTATTTGGTTTCCCCCTTGCTTATTTTTCTTCTTCTTCTTCTTCGTCCTCTTCTTATTCTTCTTAGCTTCCTAGTTACTAGAATCTAAACTTTCACCGGGCTAAGAGGAAGAGTGGGGTGAAGAAACAAGCGAAGAAGGCGAGGGGTGAAATTTAGGATCAACATGATGTTAATGTTGTTCATGTGGAGGAGAACTTGGTTGAAAAGCAGTTTGGATACTTGGAATCATCGAGGCCGAAAATAACCAAACTTGTAGACCAATGGTCAATCCAGGAAGGGACAACATCTCCATATATGGAGCAACTGTAGAAAAACCTATAGATTCACAAGCTCATGTAATATACTAAAACAAGAGACAAGAACCTACTTCTACTTTCTACAGGGGAAGCCCATAAACATCAAGCAAACAATAATCAATAGAGGAAGATAATCAAAGACACATAACACAAT
>APFE031486255.1:0-22104 GCA_000404065.3 Pinus taeda
TACCTATAGTTGATGTTTTAGCTAAAGTAGAAACCTTGGTGGTAGGAATTGCTGCAAGGGGGACTATATCCATTGGATTTTGAGCCTTTTTAACAACTTCCTCTTTTTCCTTGACCAGTTTCTCCATCTACTCCTCCATTTGTTTTATCTGCAGATTTTGTTCTATGATGATATTCATCATGTTAGACTTCTAATTTTCTATTTCTTCAATTTCTTTAGCCATTGGGTCCTCAGAGGTTGGCAATTTGAGCTGCTTCTTTAATGCTGCAACTTCATCATTCTTCTTCTTAATAAGCTCTTATGCTCTTCTGCAGTGTTTATGTTGGAGGGATCATATCCCATCTTTAGCATTAGATTTGCCAAGGATTGAATATTGGTGTCCTTTGCTAATGAGGAGACTTTCTCCAACTTAAGTTGTGACTGAGTGTTGGCCAAGGTAACCTGAATTTTTGACAAACTAATGGCAATGTTAGTCAAGGTGGAAGAAATTATCTGCGCAGTTTGTTTGTGCATCTCAATTTGATCAATTGGATGCACATCCTTCAAATTGAACTCAAAAGAAGTATACTTTTAATAGTGAGCAGCAGACCTAGGCTATGGAATTTGGGCTTGTAAGAAAGCCAATTAAATCTTTCCCTTCTCAGAGTCAAAGACTGAGAGAAGCCTGGCTTGAGAGCTGGAAGAATGCTTTCGGATTTGGGTATAAGTGTTCAGCTTCAATTCTTCATTCCTCCTTTTAATCTCACTGAAGACATGGAAAATGTATTCCTCCTTATCTTTTAGAATGTCTCCACTAGTCTGAATTACTTGATGTTCATGAGAAGTAGTAGAATGAGTTAGGGACTGTGTAGATTTTCCACCATATTGAGTATAAAGCATAGTATCTCCAAGTCCATCTAATGCTACCTTCTGAGGTTCATTTTTTGCACCAACAATCATAGAAATCCTTGGTCTCTTCTTTCTCTGCACTATTCGGATGCCTTGGCTTGATGCTTCAGTTGTAGGACAAGACTGTTCTTCCCTTCCTCTTTTTGTTGACTTTTCTTGTGCAAGTGGAGTTTGCACATTTGATGTACAAATTGCTTGCTCTTCAGCCTCTTAGAGGGTGTTCTCTGTCCATTCCAACTGATTCTTATATTGTTCTATTTCAGGCCTGGCTGTATGGTGATATGCAATGAACTTGTTTTCTAGCCTGAGTTTAGAAACCACTCCCATTGGGTCATAAGACCATGTGAAACTGAGACCAAACTTCATCTCCTTTAATAATTTGTCTGCTTCCTCTCCTTCAGCCCTGGTGTTACAGATGAATGGACCAACTTGGGCTTTCAACTTGAATTGTGATTTCTTCTTTGCAGCCACAAAGTGCACTTCATCTTCATTTAACCTCTGTCTTATGTATTCCAGTGCAAAGATCTTGATAGGCGGGTACTTGGGCAGTTTGTAGGGGGGAAGCTCACAACCATAAACCCTGATCTCTGTATAGTTTTGGTAGCAATACCAATCCCCTATTGCAGCTTGATCAACCAACTGTAATACTTTGACAATCTCCTCACTGATCCTTGGTACTGGAGTATTGCTCATAAGAATAGTAGATGGATGAATAAATGGTTCTATGAAATTTTTATATGTAAACTCTTCCTTCTCCTTCATTCCGATTGAAGTCCAGAATATCACTAATTGTTGTTTTCTTTCTTCATCTAGTTTTTGTAAAGAAAATGGGAATTTGTCTCCCTGAAAATATATAAAAATGTATACAAGTATTGAAGCGTACTTGAATACTTCTTCAATATTAAACTTGACAAATTGCTCATGTATTGCTTCAGCTAGGAATTGACTAAAATCATAAATAATAGTGGGTTTAAAATCAACAGAAAAGATGGACAAGAAACCAAGCATGGCTTCATTAACATTTTTATAAGAGTTGTAACCAAGAAAATAGGACAAAATAGAGGTGATTTGCTTGGTGCTATCAAGGAAGATGGATGAATCATAAGGAGGGTTTCTTTTAGGCAAAGGGTTATCAACAACTAGAAAAAGTTCAAGGGTCTGGGATCTTTTAGTAAAGTCTAGTTTTTGATAGGCTTCTCTCAGGTTCTCATGGGAAAACGGATGAGTTGGTGTAGTAGAAGGGGCCTGCAACATTTTCTCAATGGAATCAGAATTGATTAAACAAAGGATTTCTCCTGTGGCTGAAATAATTGTTCTCTGACTGGGATCATAAGATTCATGAAATTTCCTCACAAAATTAGGTGCTTTGTATATCTGAGGGAAAATATAGTCAGGGAGTTAGGAGTCCAGAGCCCTATCTCATCTGTCTGATTAGTTAGTTGTTCTTCCATCCAGCAATAGATTTCATATAAATCAAATTGAGGAGAAGTCTCAACGATTTTACAATCTCTATCGACCAGTGGGGTATGGTGGAAGTCGACCTGTGGATGAATTAGGGGATTTGGGACTTCTGCGATTTCTTTTCCCTTAGGAGGAATTTTGTCAAACAAATTGCAAAATGAGAATGATGGAAATATGCCTAAAACAGAGTGATCACAGTCAAAACAGTATAACTGTAAAAGATGCAAGTGGACCTGGATGTCAGTTTCCTAAACAGGAAAATTAATTGCTTAATGTCAGACAGTGTTCGAACTGTAGGGAAGAAACCTTCAATGATAAATTTGGTTATAGAAATGGACTGTGTAACCTTTTTCATGAATTAAAAGGGTTTATAATGGAAAAATTGGAGCGGGGGTGGAAATGAACGATTAAATTTTGCATTAATTATCCAACGGGATCAATTAATGGGGCTTTGAATCATAAATTCATGGGAGAGGCATTGAATGGATAACGGATAGGCGGCAGTTGATTGGATGGTAGACATGAGATGGTGTGTGATGTGGAGCAGTAGTAAACAATCGCTTATATACCGCGTTCAGGGCTAAGGTGAGGCGGTAAGTAGTTTCGGGATTTTAAGTCCTGAAACACTAAAACATGGAAAAGGCTGTTTATGACGATGGTTTAGGAAACTGCCCATTTCAGACACCCCCCCGATCGATAAATTTTGGACGATGAATGAGGCATGAGGAGGGACGTGGGCCATCAAATCTTGTGTGAGTATGCGGGATGAAAGTTAAGATGGGGAGTGTTTAACACGTGAGGCGGAAGTGATGGTGGGGTCACGACTTTGAGGGCGGATGTGATAGCTACGGGTCATGGTGAATAAATGAATAAATGGAGACATTTATGAAATAACATAGATTCTTTTTAAAACTTATGGTTAATTAAAACCCATTATTGAATGTTAGCTTTCCAATGTTACAACTTAGGATAAAATCAATTTGATGCTCCAATTACATTTCACATGTATACCTTCCCTTTTACTCCTAACATTTTCGTTTATCTATCTGAGTGCATTTAAGCTAGCAACTCAATATTTCCATTTTATGACTAATCTACCTCTATCCCTTATTTCCTCCATTAGCTTAGATTAAAATGTTGAGCCAATTTTATTTTCTACCTATTTACAATCAAATTTAAATCAAATCCAATCATAAATACATTGTATAATTGGATCAAATAAACTAGTGTGGCATCTAAACAAACTGCACACAACTATTATTTGCAAAAATGAACTAGACTAAGAGTAGTGGCATTTAGATTTGCAACACTTTTAGAGTTCACTTTTTTTTTTTTCTTTTGTTTCTAACCTAACATTTTGTTTCTACCTTCATTTTTTAGGGCATCTATTCTAACATTTTATTTGATATGGACTTATTTATTAAAAATCCCTAACATTTTTTAAATCAATATTATTTTTGTCCATATCCTAACTTAACATTTTTTGCAACATATTTTCATTTTTTGACTAATTGATTCTAACTTACCAAAACCCAAAAACTGCTACAACATTGGATCCAATTGGGGGCTGCTTTCTCCTGTAGAATGTAGAGAATTTGCAGATCCATGTGCCTCCTCCTCGGGCTGTGGAGTCTTTGCTGTAAAAAAAATCACACTGACATCTTGAAAAGTAAAACAAACCGGAGTTTTTACAGTGATATTAATGAAATCTACTTCAACTTGTCAGTACTAAATGTAATGCTTGAGGAACCTTCCATTAGCAGGATAAGTGGAATATAGTCCCTCAAGATTTTGTATCACAAGAGTGTTGTTTTCCTTTACTTCAGCAATAGCTAAAGGTCCAAACCACATGTTATCAAACTTGCCATGTTTTACATTATCTTCTCTTCTGGTATCCCATCCAAGAATTAGATCACCTTCCTTGAAGTCCCTTTCCCTGGCTCTTTTGTCAAACAAGATCTTCATCTTATTCTGATACTTTTTCAATTTATATTGAAGTTCATCTCTGTTTTCATTTAGTTCAATAATATGATTTATTCTCCTTGAAAAATCATCAGGTTCATCTATTGAATCCTGCAAGAATTTTAAAACAAGGGAAGGCCAAATTGGTAGGGAAGATTGCATCTTTCCCATAGAATAACTGAAAAGGAGATTTTCCAGTAGATCTCTTTGGAGTAATCCTATTTTCCCATACTGCATAAATTAGGTGAGAATCCCAATACTTTTTATGATCTGCCAAAGTCTTTTTGATTACCTTCACCAGACTTTTATTTGAGGATTCTGCAAGGCCATTACCTTGAGGGTAAAATGGAGTTGAATGATGCAACAGAATCTAATATTTCTGGCAAAACTCAATCATCTTGACACTAGAAAATGTTAATGTATTATCAGTAACATTTGAGTTGGGCAACCAAATCTAGATAAGATGTTTTCTTCAATGAATTTGATTACTACTGAATAAGTAGCATTTCTTACTGGGATTTCTTCCACCCATTTAGTGAAGTAGTTTGTTGCAGTCAGGATCCATATATGTTGATTACTTGAAGTAGGATGAATCTCTCCAATAAAATCTAATCCCCATTGGAGAAAAGGTGCTAAAACTATAGTTGGGATCAATGGAAGAGCTGCTAATTTTTGCTTACCAACAAACATTTAACAAGGCACACAACTTTTGACCTTTGCTCCTACCTGTAAAAACAATGTGGGCCAATAAAATCCTACCCTTAATATCTTATATGATGTTGCTCTCTAAGCATAATGTCGTCCACAAAATCCTGTGTGAAACTGGTCAATGATTCCTTCAGTCTCTGATTCTGTTAAACAAAATAGCAAAATATTAAGTGGGTCTTTCTAGTATAGATTTGCATTTATGATACAGTACTTGACTGCTTTCAATTTGAGAGTTTTACACTAACTTTTGGAGAATAATGTTGGACATTCAAAATGGATCAAGAAATTTACAATGTCCTGATACCAATTTGATAACAGAAATGTGTCATCAATGTGTATGGGGCTGATCTGATCTAAAGGTAAAGGTTCTTGTAGATTCTTTTCTTTAGGATGAAAGGAAGGTTTTTGTGGATTCTTCTCATTCAAATTTTGGGAATGTTCTTATGGATTCTCCCTTTATGAAAGAACATAAGGTTCTTGTGCATTCTTCTTATCTAAACTTTGAGAAGGTTCTTATGGATTCTTCCCTTGTATTTCCAAAACAGGATTAATTCTGAGCACTTTATAGTTCGATTTAGCTAGAAGCTTAGCTAATCCTTGACCCTTTACTAGCTTTGTGGTTTTGATAGTCAAATCAAACTCCAGAATTTGAATGATCCATCTATCTTTCTTCCCATCAGATTCAGGCTGGGTCAAAACAATCTTCACAGCACTGTTAGGAACATAAGAAGTAATGGATGAATGTAGGACATACATCCTGAATGATTCCAAGGCTTGAATAAGGGCATAGGCTTGCTTCTCAATTATGTCATACTTAAGCTCGACATCTATCATAACCTTACTAAAAAAGGCTATGGGTTGGTCATGGGAATCTTCATTCTTTTGTAATAAAGCAGTAGCAAGGGTTGTTTCTGAGGCAAAGGAAAAGATACTGAAGGGTTTGGTATAATCAGGGTTGGCCAAGGTTGGAGCTTCAGAGATAGCCTTCTTGATTTGATCAAATGCATATCTCGAAGAGATAGTCCATTTAACTTCATGGTCCTTTCGGAGCATATCAATAATGTCTTTTACAATTTCAGCATAATTAGGGATGAATCTCCTTAAAAAACTAATCTTGCCTAGAAAAGCTTGAATCTCCTTCTTATTTCTAGGTAAGGACAATGTTTTAATGGCAGATACATGTTTGGGATCAATCACCACTCCTTCCTTTGAGATTATGTGGCCCAACAATTTTTCTTCTTTGATAGGAAACAAAGAATTTTTTGGATTCAGTGATATTCTGAATTTCCTACACCTGTCAAAAACCTTCCTCAAATGCTTAAGATGTTTTTGATCAGAATTAGAAAAAACAGTTATGTCATCAAGATAAATGATTACAAATTTATTTACCTGACCCACAAAAGCTATGTCCATAGCTCTTTGAAATGTTGCTCCAACATTAGATAAACCAAAGGGCATTCTAGGGTACATAAATGTACCCCAGGGTGTAATAAAGGTTGTCTTCTCTCTGTCTATTGGACCAACATTTACCTGATTATAACCTGAAAAACCATCAAGCATAGAAAGTATTTGTGCTCCTGAAACCATTTGAAGTAACTGATCCATTTTAGGTAAAGGATAGTTATCTTTTAGCGATGCTTTGTTCAAATTTCTAAATTCCACACACAGTCTAATTTCTCCATTCTTCTTTCTAAGATGAACTAAAATAGCGACCCAATTAGAATACCTAAGAGGGAGAATGATATGGGCATCTAGCATTTTCTTAATTTCCATTTCTACAGTTGGTAGAAGAGCAAGATTAATCCTCTTAAGTTTTAGTTGATAAGGTTTTGCTTCTGGTTTTAAAGGAATCTTATGCTGTATCAATGAAGTGTCATAAGTCTTTAGATCAACATAAGTCCATGAAAAAACATCTTTGTAATTTTCAAGTAACTTAAGGTATTGAGTTTTGATTTCAGGATCTAGAGATGCACAGATTTTGATGTTTTCAATATCGTCATTTGTTCCAATGTTCATTTCCTCTATGTCATCTAATGAAGAAATTGACTGTGGGTTTCTGAGGACATCATTTTGATCAAACAACTTCTCTAACGGAATTAGACCTTTGGGAATGAAATTCTTAGATAATTGAATAACATCATGATCAATATTTTTTGGATTAAAATTTGAATTATCATTTTCATTTGCTTATGTTCTATCTTCATCGATTTGTAGAACTAAAAATTCATCTATAACCTGCAGAAAATATTTTATTTGTTCACCATCTTCAAATATATGCCAGTATTTTAGATTGTCTAGGATGGATGGTACGTATTTGACTTGTATTTGATAGAGCACATTAGCTTGATTAGGAATTTTAAAGGAACTAGCATAAACAACCAAGGAATCTGCATGAATATTCTGATCTCTTGGAATATAAGTCAAATTGAAAGCATTAAAGAAATTTCCAACTAAATCCCAAACCTCATTTCGACAAGATCTAATAATAGGATGTTTTGTTTGGAAAATATTTCTAACTTGTTTAACAATGAGCTCTGAATCAGTGAAAACGCTCAAGTTTTGAACCTTTAAGCTCTTGGCTAATTGGAGTCCTAAAAGGAAAGATTCATATTCAGCTACATTATTTGTAACTTCAAAATCAAGTTTGCATGATTGTGTAATATTTTCTTTTTTCCGGTGAGAATAAAACTACCCCAGCTCTTGCTCCATCCTTAGTACAAGAACCATCAAAGAATAATTTCCATACATCAGTTTGATTTGGTACAGGACTTTCAATTACATCTTCAATTTTTACTTGAGTTTTGTGTGTTTGGTTTGAAGAGAATTGAAAACAACCAAAATCTTGATCAATTGCATAAATGGGATGGTTCCTTGGTTGATCTGCTTTACAAACAGTGTGCACAAACCTTACCTCTCTATATAACCTTAGTTTCTCTCCCCCATAAACAGGAATAGTGACATAATACATGTCCATCTGAAGAGTTCCCCCTAATTTGGCACAACAAGGCCTAGAAAGGAGCATTCCAAATTTGGGAGGGATATTTGTGACAACTATATCGAGCACCAAACTTTTCACTAGAATTTGGGCAAGGGTGACTACTAAATCCTTAATCAATCCTAAGAAAGTCACCCTTTTGGAATCAAAAGTGTACAAATCATGATAGGATCTAGTTATGTCAAATTTTAAATGGTCCATGATAGGTTAGTATACAATTGTATAACATGGAATCATTTGTCTTAAGAGTTACATAGAAAGGGGGCACTATTTCATCAATCGTATCTGAACTAGGACCAAAGACAACTGTTGGTTTTTCATCTTGAAGACTAATGATGTCACTTTCAACATCAACCAAGGTGTTTTGTATCCATTTGGAGACTTGATTTTCATACCCACAGTTTTTGGAAAGTTTTGAAAGTGGAATTGGGATTTTAACTCTTTCTAACTCCTTTTCAACATTAAATGTAGTCAAAACATTATTTTCATTTTTAGTATTAGTTGACTGATCTAATGGTCGAATAATACTTGTTTGAGTTTCAACAACTTTGGTACGAGGTCCAATTATTTGAGGTTCCTTAGGAAGTCTTCTAGGGCCAGGTCTAGGCCTAAGATCATATCTTTTGTTCAACTTTGCAATTAGGTATTCAGAGAAGGCATGATATTTGGAAACCTGTGAGGACTCTTGATCTTCTTGAACCTGTTTTTGTTGTGAGAGGAGAATAATACCAGTTTGATCAGAAGAAGTGTCCATAATATTAATGTCTTCAGTGATAGTCATAGTATTGCCATCAGGTTGCTGATCATCGATCAATAGAGGAGTTGGGACCTACTGATCATTACTAGGTCTTTGGAGAATTTGTGATTGTGGATTTATTTTGTATTGACCTTAATTTTGAGTTTGAGGTCTAGTAACTGTTTGTTGAACTATTCTAGGTTGAGTCTTAATCTTGGAAATTCTATTGGATATATTTCTAAGAAGAGAAGTTATTTCATCTATTTTAGAATCTTCAGTTTTAATTTTAGAAGAGGTTGAGGCCTCTTGACTAGTTTTAAGTTTTATTTGTGTTTTTTCCTCTTTAGCCTTTAAGGTGGTTGAGGCAGCTCTATTTGCTTGCACCTCTATAGCATTAGTTTTCATATCTTCAAGAGTCACAGAAAACTCCAAAACTTGTGGGGGGCGATCTTGCGATATAATGTGAAATCGTCAGGGGAGGGCCGAAAAAGGTTAACAAAGGAAAGCATGAAAAAGCCAAGGAAGGCGACCCCCTCTATCTCTCCTCCACGTGGTGCAATCCCACACTCCCGCAATTCCACATCCCACATCCCGACAACCCCGTAGTCCCACAGCTCGGCATATCAGTGGATCAGTGGGTTCTAAACTTAAAAGACCTTGTGGGGGGTGATTTTGCGGTATAATGTAACATCGTCGGGGGAGGCAGAAAAAGTTTACAAAGGGAATGCATAAAATGACAAGAGCGAGTCACCCCCCTTCTCTCTCCTCCACATGGTGCAACCCCATAATCCTGCAACCCTACGTCTGGGTGACCTCGCAATCCCACAGTCACAACAAACTTCGAGGACTGTGCAGGGGTTAATTTGCGATATAGTGTTGCATCGCCGGGGAAGGGTTGAAAATATTTAACAAAGGAAAACATGGAAAAAAGGATGGGACGCCCCCTTCTCTCTCCTCCACATGGCACAATCCTGCACTCCCACCATCCTGCATCCTTCAATATCGGTGGATCGATGGGGTTTTCATTCTAAGACCATGCGGGGGCTGATTCTGCGGTATAGTGTAAAATTTTTGGGAAATGCTGAAATTCACTAACAAACGAAATGCCTGCCAAACCAAGGTGGATGACCATGTTTCTCTCTCCTCCACATGGTAGTACGGAGGATGACATGGCCATACGAGAGACACGTGTCACTCAGTTTCAACATTTTCAGGGGTGAAATGGGGCCATTCCCGGGTGTCATGTGTCACCACTCACATGGTGACACATGGTAGTGATGACGTCACCCCGCAGATCAATGATTGCAATTGTTAAGGGGAAAAGCTAAAGGTAAAAGGCCATCAAGCGCCAAGATGAGGGATTCCAGGTAACAAAGGGAAAATGCCCCCCTCGGATGCAATAAGTTATGACAGCATGATCTATAAGGATCTTGTGTCCAGACTGTTAGCGCATGCTAAGGAAAAAGGTAAAGGGTCCCCCTCTCCTGTAGTGCAATTGCGATGTCTCATGTGGGCCCGATCCTGCAGATCAGCGATCACAAGTGTCTGGGGAAGAAGCTTAAGGCAAAAGCACGGTAAAGCATTGATATGCGGGATTTTGTGATACAAAGTCTCCGAGACATAGGTCTGAAGGCCTTAGCGCCTGAGGACTAAACCCCTGGTTCTAGCCTCGGGTCATATGAGGAAATCCACATGAGGGGCTATAATAAAGGGGGTTAAGGGGGAAAATAAAAAAATGTTTGTTTCACCTATTTTAGAAGAAAAAAGCTCGGGCATGCAAGACTGTGATGTTACACTGGAATGCATATCACCCACTATATAAAGGCACCGATAGTGCAGTACAAAGGTCTAATTGGCAGATGGGTCAATAGCTAGAAGACTTAAATGGAGCATGACGCATCATTGGAGTAGTACATGGGACTCAGGAAGATTAATGGCTTAGCATGGAGCCCCATCCCTCTATACAACAAAAGACCTCCAAGACAGGCACTTACAATTGACCATAGATACTCTTACTGTAATGTATGTTCTGGCTCCCATCTCCATATAAATAGGGGAAACTAAGACTTAGAAAAGGTTAAGAAATTCTATAGAAAAGACTACATGCTATTTTCAAACTATTTTTCTTTGTAACACAAATCTTTTCAGAATATCAAGGAAACAATGGTGATTCCCCCTTCAAGAATTACAGTAAGTGTTCCCTCTGTTAAATCTCATTTTATGTTCATCTTTCCTCTATGTATTCATGCAAATTATAGCTGCTAGAAATGTTTCAAGCTTCCTCATATATTTATTTGTATTGATATGTGAATGCAAGTGCCCGTAATTATATCACAGATTCACTTGTCTCAATACTTTAGATGCATATACATGCGTGGGTTATTGAAATCATCTCTTTAAATATGCATCACATGAATCATAGCATTCTTCCCCTCCTTCACCCATTATTTCTGCTTGTAACTCAAATAAGTATAGAAATCCTTAATGCCTCAAGCTCTATGTGTTAAGTGTAGAATGATTGAAGCCTTATGCTCTATGTGATGAGTTTCTCTTTCTCTTTGTCCTCTCTCATATGCTCTACCAAAGCTTATTAAGCTATAAGCCCTTGAATTACTCAGCCTCCACAATTTTCATGCATATTTCTGAGATCTGATGTTGTGAGGAAGTACTAGAAATCCATGTTTTATTTCTTTGGATAAATGAACCAGCACATTTCCTTATATATATATAAATATATATATAATATATAGAGAGAGAGAGAGAGAGAGAGAGAGAGAGAGAGAGAGAGAGAGAACATAAGTGATGTCTTCAGTTTCCTGTAAATCATTTGAGACACACCAATTTAGATGTGCCCAGGCATTGGTCTTGTAAGCAATCCAAGGCTGTCTCTAGGAGCTACAACAAATAACATATATCCAATCATTTTTTACAGATTTTTGTGCATAATTTCAAGAAAATAAATGCAAATACGAGACACTCTCTAAATACCACCCAATTTATGAAAACAAATCTGTCAAATCAGAGTTTAGATAAGGGAGATATTGTTGATTTAAAATCAGCTCTTTCTTTTCAAAAATGTTTGTGACGACCGAATAGTCTCAACAGGAATCTGAGTTTTCAGAGTCCCCAAATCGTGATTCCAATCACCCAAGAAGATGTTGAATGGTCGTTCCATTTTTGTGCCCATTTTAAATTTTCTCCCAAATTAAATGATTTTCTTTAATCTCTCGCTCTATTTTATGTGTTCTAGAAGGATATTTTTTACAGGAAAGGATGATGGTCCTACTATTGAATAATACCTAACATATAATAAGTCACAATGCCCAAGAATTCCTTTGGAACAAGGGGTCTCATGCTGGAAAAAATGACACTAAGAGCCATAAAGACTTACTTTCTACCAATCTTTCTATTTTACAAGTTCAGGGATGTATTTAGAAAGATAATATCATTGTGTCTATCAATCATAATTGCCAACATATTTTTATCAATGTTAAATAGGCTAAAAAATTGTAAGTTCCACCAAAACATATTGAAAACACACAAGTTGATAATGAGGGTGTTCAAATCTATAAATATTTGAGGATTTCTATGGATAAGTATGTGTTGCATTATGATTTTTATGCTTTAGATATGGATGATGTGGATGTTTTTTTAGGATACCCTTGGATGGAATCCATTGGTACGATCAATATTAATGTACAAAATAAATTCTTGAAGCTTTGGTATAAAAAGAGGAAGATTACATTGCAGAATATTTCCATCAATAAATAGGTAGAGTCCAAGGAGGCCCAAGCATAAAATTCTACAGGTGCTGAAGCATTAGATGAGGAGTTTGTGGTGGAAGTAATAATGGATGACATGAAACAAGAACAGGTAACACAAAATGAACCCAATACCACTCAGGCTCCATCAAGAAGAAAGCTACACCATTAATTAAAGATTCAACATATCACTACCCACACCACCCAACGAGACAACAACCAACAAGGTGGCAAAGAATTAGCAACACGAGCAACAACCCCTGGAAGACACATAGAGAGGTGCAACGATTCACCCACAACACCTCAACACAGAGGAACCACAAGAACCAACTTCCATCTCAAGCGAGCGAGGGATTGGCTAGATCAAGTGTTCACCTTTCTCTTGGATGGGTAGATGCATGTGCATGGTACTAGTGGACTACTCTTTTGAGTAGATCTTATTATTTGTGTTATTCTCATGTTTCAGGAACGAAACATGCTTAAGGGGGGTGGAATGTAGTATACCTAGGGGGCATAATATGGGGTACAGAGGGAGATACCTATGGAAATAATATGATGCAATAATGTAAGGATGATAAATAAATGGATCCTAGTTAATAAATAAAGTGGCTAACCCGCATAATGCAAGGGACCACAAGTAGTTAGGAAATAATGTAATAAGCCCATTGTATTAGATGTATGGTATTGACAGACCCATGGTTTTGTATGTATGAAGCCTATATAGAGGCTAGAGACTCTCCATTGAGAGAAGTCAAGTATTGTTATATTGACAAACATATGGCTTTTGGAGTATTCTCCTTCCTTAAGGAGTGATTGTATGGCATTACCCTACCTCAAGGGTTTGATTAATAAAGAGAAACATTTCTATCTTATTTGTGTATTAGCTCTTGGATTTATTTTATTAGAGAATTTATTATATTTGTAGGTCATATCTATTACAAGGGGGGATAATATGCGGTACAAAGGGAGGTACCCAAAGAAATAATATGATGTAATAATGTAAGGATGATAAATAAATGGTCCATATTTAATAAATAAAGTGGTTACCCACATAATGCAAGTCACTTGATCACTCATTCTAGATCCTTTTTCCCCATGTAAGTTTACCAAATCACACCAACCATTAAGAATGGTGTTTCAGCATTTCATATCCATAGGAAACTGATTTTTCCTAAGGTTAAGCAATCCCTTTGCTTCTTCCACATGTTTAAATGTATATAGAGCACACATAAGAATTTGGAAAGTAAGAGCATTGGACTTGAAAATAAATTATTCTCGCTTGTCAAATGTCTCAATTGCTCTTTCCACCATGTGAGCAGCTGAATATTTTCTTTTTAGTATGGTGAAGGTTTCATTTCTTACAAAAGATAGACCACTTCCCCAATTTTGCATTTCCTTCAGTAGTTGCCACATTATCTTAAATTATTGGGCATTGCCTACAATATTTAGGAATGCATCATAAGTCTCTACATCGTTGTTGTAGCCAGGTTGTTAAGAGGTCCAAACAAATAAAATCAGAGTAATCTTCCGATTACTTTTATTTTTAGCAAGAACTTGTATCACCAAATCCATATAGATAGTTATGCCAAAAACTGGTTTAGAGCCTTTACAGAGTCCTTGTAGGTTGGATTAATTTTAAGAAGTCTTTGAATGAAAAGTGCATCATTTCCTTATGGAAAATCATAAGTTGAACTATTTCTAAGTTCATCATGGTCTTAATCAATTGGACCTACATCCATCCTTCACGCTTCACCACTTTTTCCATCCTTTCCTCTTCATCTCCAACCCAAAGTTCTGCAAGATCATAATCTCCTTGTAGGGTGCTTAGAGCACCGAAATTCATATGAGCTTGTAAAGACTTTCTGTGAGTCAATAGACTTGGCCATAAGACATATTGTCATCCAACATTTGATTTACAACTACCTCATTTGAAAAAAAAACCTTCTTTCTACATAAAAACAATGTAATGATTTGGCCTGATTAATCAAAATTAGTTTGTCACTTGAAGTCTGTTCCTATACGAATAAAGCCCATATTTGAAGCCAAAGATGCAGGTCTGTCTTTTGAAGGAGTAACATACGAACAAGAAAACTCTCACTTCCTTGGATTTAAATGAATAAACCCCCCTATATAACAATCTTCTTAGCATTTTTCTTAGACAATGTAATCATTACCTTCATCTAGTAGCTTTGAACTTCATGGAATCCATGAATAGACTTTTTGTATTTATTCCCCCCCATTGCATAAACCTCTATCTCATAGATTCAAAGTTTAACCAAATATTCTTTGTTTTTTCACCAAAGGGGCATTTTCCTATAGTGCCCATTTGCATATATTTAGAACACACAATATTTTCATTGTAATGTAAACATCTCATTGGCAAGTAGAAATCTTAAAGTTATTGAAAGATAGTAAGGATATGTTTGATTAATTTGTTGGTGCAGATTCAGATGAAAGTAACTTAACACTAAGTTTAGATGGATAGAACCCATCATCATTTTCTGATTCAGTATGTGGAACCACTGCTTCATCATCATGTATTTCTCATTTTTTGTGTAGAAAGGTCATCAAAAGTATGAAACTTGAGTACTCATTAGATGAGGAATTAAATTTTGCATCTAATGAGTGCTCATGCTCGAAATTTGAGTAAAATTGTAGGAAGATAAGTTGAAAAAATAACTTTTTTCTTTTTTTGCTCTAAAATTTGATGATGTAATCTAATTTTATTTTATTATTTCCACTATTATTATATAATATTATTAGGAGGCCCATTTTAGACCTCAAAATTTCTCTAATGGGAAGTGAAAATATCCACTCAAACTTAAATGTTTTGGATGGTTGATTTGGAGAAATAGGATCCTAACATGGGATAACCTATGTAGGCAGGGGTTCAATGGTGTGGGTATATGCATCATGTGTGTGTCGAAAAATGAGGATGTGGAGAACCTTTTTTTAAAATTCCATATCGCTATTTCCATCCAGACTAGAGTTCTAGAGATATTAAAGATAATTGTGAGCTAGAATAGCTCCTAATTGGATGATTGTCTTCGAGATTGATTCATGGGATATAAGGTGTGATGCATTCTTCCATTCTATATATTTTGGGTAATCTAGCGTAGTAGGAATGCTAGAATTTTTTAGGAGGCCCCCATGGACATCTACTAGATGTGCATTCAGATTGCAACATATTTCAATAAGATCGGTCCTGTGGTGGATAGGGGGATGATAGACATATACATCACAAACATATTTGGGACAAGCTCCCTGTGGGATTTCTTGACAGGGTGACTTGCAATGAAAGTTGTGTGAGTGGAGCATATATTGTCATAAAGTCGGGTACTTACTATCACTTTTCCTAGAACAATGGGGAGGGCACAAGTACACATGCAAGGATAATTGCACTATAGGGGGTTCTCTTTTGTGCTAAGTGGCTCCACATCGAGTCTATAATGGAATTTGAAGACTCAAAAGTGGTTATGGACTGGGTACACATGTAATCTTCTTTTGTGCCACATAAGCTCTTAAAATTGATGAAGAGAATCAAAGTGATCATGGGACGGTTCAATGATTTAACTTTTGCACATATATATAGGGGTCATAATACAAAAGTTAGTGCATTATAAAAAAAATGCCTCAACAAACCACCTTGGGAGATTTTTTACTACACCTTTTGCAATGACACATTACACATCTCGGGGCATTTCCACTTTCCATAGCCCCTTTGGTATACTTGGGATCAACTACAATATCATTTTGTATTTTTTTTTTTTTTTATGTTTTTTGTGATGGTTGATGCATATTATGTATATCTGGATAGGGTTCATATCGGGACAAATGTTTTGTTTATATTTACAATGTTTTATTTTACAATACCTAGATCAGTTTTATGCCTTGACTATATAGTTGGATGTGATATCTATATTAGGAGGATTGACTAGTAGAACTAATATAAAGAATATAAATGACTCAATATATATACACAATGTAAATACCATTTTAAATATTAACAATCATGTCAAAGATTTAGAATTTAAAAAAAAAAGTGACACTTAAAATTTCTTAAAATAGTAGAACTTCTTCTACAAATGTCTAAATCCTTAAACATGTAGTGGCATCTATATATTAAGTTTTTCTCCCCAAGGAAAAATTGTAATTCTATTAAAAAGAACAAAATTACATTTTGTAGATGCTAATAAGCATTCAAGCATACCAACCTTACCTGATATCCAAAAAGGAAACTCAAAAAAAAAGTTATACTATGCTTTTCTACCCTTCGTTTTCTCCACTTTTCGCCAACCACCAGAGTTGGGAGTGGAAGATACAATGGCCATTTGATTGGCTTCTATGTTAACAAAAGTTTTTTTGTCAAAGGATGAACTCTCTCATGCATGTATTGTTTTGGTTCTACTCGCTTCTTTTTCAGGTATAGCCATCTCAATCTGCTACTAGTGAGTTGTAGAGGTGGTTACTTTGGATGAATTTGGAACTACCAAAATTGCCTACTCCCTCCTCTTTTCTATAATTTCTTGGGACTTTTGATCAACAATATTTTTTGTAGTCTCTAGGGATTCTTCGTCCTCTTCTTCTTCATCTTGTGGATCTGAAAACTGTCATCCCTTTGGATTTTGGGCTTGTTTTTTTCTTTTCTTTTGGTGTCTTTCTTTGCTTGAGGACACTAGTTTTGAAGATGTCTGATTTGAAGACAAATATGACATTTGAAAGCCATGTTTTCAAAGTCAAGAGAGTCAGACCATTATAAATTATTGTGAATCAAAATAATGCAATCATGTAAATCTTAACTAAGGTCCACCTCTACACAGATCCTGGAAAAAGTAAAAATTCCTTTTGATACTCTATCCACATCCACCTTTAAGAACTCTCCTAAAGAATTGTTCATTCCTTCTAACACTTTGGGATGTCAAATATGCAAGGGAAGATTACGTAACTTGATCCACACTGACATTTTGGATACCACCATGGTGTTTGCATCGAAGTTTGGAAACCACGGGTTCATAAAAAGACCCGCACTACCTTAGAACCATGGTCCTCTTTTAAAACATAATCTAAATATTTTGCTGTATTATTTTTGACAATAAAAATCCCCTAGAGCATAGCTGGATATCACAATTTACTATCCAATTGGAAAAGATACATGGATGTAAATCCTTCTTCTTTGGCCAGAAACTGTTAAATATGCATATGACTGCATTGGAATGAAATTCATAGGACAACTCATTTTCCTCTTGCAGATTTACTGACAAAGCTGTCACTTGATTTATATGTTCCACAATATAGGGACCAGTCATATTAGGGAGGTGATAATTTTTTTTTTGTGTTTCAACCTTTCCTTTTATCGCATCCTTGAAGGAGACAGGACCTTTGGGGATACTGGATCCAGGACAACCTCCACATAACATCAAATTTAATATGATAGACGAGTCACATTGAATGCCATAATCTTGCAACTTTGATTCATCCTGCATTGATTTCCCTCCATAAATCTGACTTTGAAGATTTTCTAGAATCCCCGACATATCTTGAATCTTTTTATTTATGTATTTCATAATATCCCAAGCCCAAATCTTTTGTTCTAGGTCTTTCACCAGATTTCCCATCAAGGTATTTAACAAAAGAATGAAAAAAAATTATTCGCTGCCAAATCTAGGATTTGGTTGTTGATGTCTCCTCTTATAGCATTAGATCTAGGTACAATAAAGTTGAAAGGATCCTTAGATCCATCCAAGTGGCTATTGGAATTTCGTTGAAGCCAAGACATGGGTTTGTGTCCATCCCCAAACTATAAATCCCGTTAGGCCATGAACTCCAAATATGGATTGTGATATAAGAAGCCACATCCATGACCTTCGACACCATTCATAAACTCGACATCAAAGATCCAAAACAGACTTAAAAAACAAGGACAATGCATCATGACCCAAAACCCTAGATTCACATGAATAAGAGATAGATCTAACCAAAAAGAGGCCTTTGTGCCTACAATCGCTCTAAAAAAGATAGATCCAAAGTTTGAAAATGATATTAACCTGTTGACGGTGCTAGACCTACCAACATGTCAGGGGATCTCCCCGGTAAGAATTCCCAATTAGACCTCAGACCATTTGGTGTAGGAATCCCATCAGTGTGTCATACGGTAATTCCTTGACTGCAGTTTCACAAAGAGGCAAGTAATATTTCCTTGTTGGTAGCAAGAGTGTGACATAAGCAGTAAGTCAACGAAGGAGCATGAGCAGTTCTAACACATGGAGTGTGAGGTGAGTGTGCCCCTTGGAAACCTGCGATAGCATGATGTTAAGAATGGAACACATGAGCAAAAATGCAACACAACATGGAAGGAAAGTTAGCTAGAAATCCAAAGTGATGGTTAAACCAACAACATATTTCAAAAAGATTCATACATACATATACAAAATAGCTACACATGCATGCATAATAAAACAGTACTCAAGATAACTAAAATACAATACAACATATGCATGAAATGTGCTCGCTCTATTATATTAAGAAGTGTAAGTTCCAGTCACACAATACATCCATGTCCAACCACTAGTTCTGATAGTGGAACGTTACAACCACCACCGCTTTCTCCTCCAAAGAGATATACTAACTCTGCACAGTGGAGAAGCCAAGGCTCATTACAATACTGTCCAAGCTTTCTCTAAGATACTCGTATCGGAAGCTTGGCTGACCAAAAGCCTATACAATGAGTTATGAGGGACCATTTATAGCAAAGGGTGGGGTGCCTTGACATTCCCCTTTGTGAAATTTCATCTACCCTCATGGCTCTTCATCTACTTTATGACTAATACATCCATCTATCGACACTTGAACTTACACTTGAAAATATGTTACATTACCATGCACATGTACCTATGTGAGACAAAATGGCTTGAGAAAGCCATGCAAGACATCACTATGACTCGGATAATTGTTGGAATACTAGCTCTTTGACATCCTCATAGTGGTTGACAGTAGCGAACTAATGCCAAGCTCGGTAGTCCGCGATGGTATCTGTGTACTCTAAGGTGACATCTTTTTGGAAACTAACTCTTGCCTCCATAGCATTCAGGTACACTGCTCAGGCTTCTCTGTCCAACTCGTCCGATAGCATGCACATCATTGTCTTGAGTGCGGTCGGACCAACAACATACTTGTGCATGGTGTCTGCATTGATTGACAAGTCTGGGCTTGTGGCTACGCACATGAACTCGTCAAAGTACGAGTCAAGCTCTAATCAGACCTGTGCCTTCGTCTTCGCCTAGTTGAGTGTCCCAATAGATTGGATCGCATGTGTGCACACCAAAACATCCATACTCTTGAATACACATGCAAGGGAAGCTTGTAGAATAGTGATGAGCTACATGAGCTCTTCATAGTTCCAGATCTGACTCTAGATGCGTGCCTTCAACTCAACTACTTTGGGCTTCATCATCTTAGGAAAGTGAAGCGAGGATCCCTTGTATGTCATCGTCCATGTTTTCATGTAATCGATAACAGCATGCACATTCGACAGGATACATGCTCTTCTAGTACATCACTGCTGCCAATCGTTGAGATGGACGACTACGTTATGCACGGTACCAAACTTGGAATACAACGCCGCATGACTATGTGAAGGGATAATACTTCATCTAGGATTTCCTTCTTCAATTATGCTTAGGCGGATGCTATAACTAATTCTCCTCCCTACTTGGCCGCTTGTAGCTCCTTAGCCATTCGCTTGTTCTCAACTATCAGGAAGTGAACACTCGAGCTAGTGGCATTAACATATTCTCTAGTAGCATCAGCCAATGCTACTAGATGTTTCTGCATGTCAAACACGATCACTCATTCCTCAAACTGTGCAGGAGATGTGTGATCATCTAGAGTCGACACTCTGCGAGATTGCAAAACTCTATGTTGAGACTCATCGAATGAGATGTTGTGCATCTCTCCTTCCGGCTGATCTCCAAGGATCTTAGTGTCTCCTTGGTCGCTTAGGACTTTCTCCTCTTCTAGATGTGGTGAAGCTTGTGATGAGCCCCAAAAATGGATAATTATATGGGCTCATTCAGCCTCCTAATTCGAATTAATCCACCATTCTCATTAGTTTATTGCATGTTTTTGATTATATTTATGCTAATAGAGTGAATTGGGTTAGTCATTATGCCAACAAGTCTAATGGGTGCTTATGCAGTTTTTTTGTCAATTTTGAGACAAAATCAAAGGTTTTAATGAGCACGTGGCAACCAAATTCGTGGAGGAACAAGGAAGTGGATTTGTGGGAAGGTGTCCCCTTCATTTATGGGCCCTTACCTCGAATTCTCCATCATCAGCTCAGAGTTCAAGGGTCACGACATCAATTATCACAAGGGAAGCCAAGCAAGGGCTAGTAAAGTTGCTGTTAACTACAAGTTTTGGCAGCCGAGTTCCTAAAGTTTAGGAGGGCTGTTGGGGTCCTCAATTTGTTAAATAAGAGGGCTTAGGGCCTCATTTGGCTTGGCAGAAGTTAGCTAGTTGGCAGTTTGATTTTAGTCATTTTTTAGGCAGTAGGTTAGCTCTGCATTTCAACACATTTTCGAGCTTTTCCTTGTAGACAGTTTTTGGAATGTAACTATTCTTTTGATCAATAAAGATGAATATAGATTTGCACCAGCTCTAATCTCTCTTAGGAGGCTGTAGCTCTTGGGGTTGGGCCCAACCCAAGTGCCCAGTACCTCCTTTGTTTACCTTTATGTGTTTTTGCTGCATTCTTAGAATAAATCTGCTATTTAGATTTAAAACTTGTTTTGTTATTTAGATTGCTTTTGATAATTAAAAAGGCTTTTCATGTTCAAATTGATTTGATAGGTTAATAACAGAGAAGATCTTCAGAAAAAGGCTATCAAACACCTCTGATCTCACCTCTCCCTCAGTGGGACCATGAGCTAGGACCAAGGTGTCCTTGCTGCCACCAAAAACATTGTCTTTGCTTCATCATTAGTGTTAGATTCTTATTTACAGAAGTTGATACCAGTTTTGATTACATGCTCAGATCCATTCTTGTTTGGTTTCCATAGTTGGTTTACATGATTTGCTGCCAATAAAATTCTGTTCATCTTTCTTTGCGGATGTCTAGGTCAAATTAGGTTAAAACAACTAGATCTTTGGTTTTCTTAGTCTTTGTTGGTTAGTTTTGAAAAATCACGGGCAGAGCGCCTGTGAAACCTCCTCTCCTAACCTTACCCCATCCATACAACCTGCTCCGTCCTCCAACTTAGATTCTTGCCTCTCATTTGCTACGTTTTCTCACTTTTCCCTAGTTTCTACATTCTTGTGCATCATTGCTCCCTCCATCCTTGAACAAATCCAATCGCTCCTTAGCCTCATTCACTAGGTCCTAGACCCCTTAACATCCTTATCCAACCTCAATTTCCACTTTCCCACCATTTTTCCTCCATCAACCCTCCAAAATCCTCTTTTTGGAACATCCTGTAGAAATTGCAGAACATCCTGTAGAAATTTCAGAACATCCTGTAGAACCCCTGCAGACTTCCTGTAGAAGCTCACGAAAGCTGTTTCTTGAGATCTGATCATTGTGAAACTCTCTAGAAGGG
>APFE031486255.1:45601-55707 GCA_000404065.3 Pinus taeda
GTCTAAGGAGTCACAATATAACCCAGCCGACCTAACAATAATAATATAAAGCCACAAAAATAACAATAGAGGGATTCTATGGGGCTTAATAATAACAAAATGGGGACAATAGGGGCACAACAATATTAATAAGGGGTATAACTACAATATTAATGGGGTAATCACTAGTGTTATAGGGACCCAACACTCGTAGACTAGTATTAAGAGAGTGGCCGAGAATTTACCGTCACTCGTTCACAATGTTTTAGAGTGCGACTGAGAAGCCAAAGTCACTCACATAACAACTTGAAGGGTGTAACCAAAACTCTAAGATAGATTTGGGCAGACCCAACCATATTCACAAGCTTACAGTGCTTTAGAGAGTGACTAGGAAACTATAGTCACTCAGATGACTCATCCTCCATGTGACCGAGACTCAAATGATGGAATCTCAATTGTCGAAGATTTCACTCAGCGACCCGTTGTGGCCAGCAACAACCCCCCTTTTTATTTAGTATTAGTAATAAAACTAAATAAAATGGGGACCCTTCTAAAAAATAAAAAACTAGCACTTATATTTCCCTTTGAATAAAACAAACTATCATAAACTTAGGAAAAACATACGCAAAACCCAAATACTTAAGTTTTATGATAAGTTTCAAATAAAATCATTCTCTTAACAATAAAACATCGCATCACAAAAGGGTAATGAAGGACATCATATAGAAAAACTTTCGAAATTGCAAAAACACGACGATGCGAGATCGCACGCTTTAAAGACTCATCACACATCGCAGATTTCATATGCCGCAAGTACCTCCTAATATAAAACATCCCGATCCTGCGATATGCGATAAAGCATTTTGCAAATCGCATCTCGTGGTTGCATAAGGAAATAAATGATTGTTAACGAAAAAGATTAGCGATATTGCGATTTGCGATATTGCAAAGCAATTCGCAAAATCACTTTATCACAGATCGACAAGGCTCGTTGTTCAATGAAATATTTCTCGTAATCCGATACCAAGTTATGGGCGTTAATGTCAACTTAGTGGTTTATTAATGGTCATTTATGAGATAAGATTTAGATATGATCGAAAGGTTGTTTCACGTAGGGTGATATATTTGATATGATTTCAGAATTAAGAGCTTTCTCGCCACCTTATCTCTTACCATTATTCTTTCCTTACTTGTAAACTTGCAGGAACGACAAGCAGAATAATATACATAGTAGTGTGCAGAACGTAATGGGAAAGAACGGAAAAGCTCTAGTTGCTGAGGAAAAAGAGATGGCGCCCCTATTTATAGACACCACTTGTACCAGAGATGCCGACATATCCACTTGGGAAGGCATGTACAGTTTGCTCAAAGAAGAAAACCCCAGAGTTATGGAAGTTAAAGCGACAACAGACTCACGCGGGTCATCTGAAGCATCAAATACTGAACATGGATGTTCATTCCTGCACCGAATAGTGGCAAGGCCTAAGATACTTCCATATACATAAATGGTCAAGTGGGTATTGGACAGTGCTGATATAACAGACAGAAAATTCAAGTCTCGGAGCCAAGAGCTCATTGGGTCATTCACCCCACAGGATCTAATGCTTATGTATCATTTACTAGCACCACGGGAAAGCTATAACAAACAGTTCGTGGAGAAGTTCACCAAAGAAAATCACAATTTGGCGGAGTGCTCCAAGAACTGGTCAGCAAGGGAAGAGCCATTGAAAAAGGACAAACATGGTATGTACAGTACTGGTTCCCTCTCCTCCCTATATTGTTTTATTGCTGCTATGCTATGTAGGCTATTTGGAAGGCCTGACATCAACACATTTTCATCTGAGTGGCTACCCCTATTAGATGTAGCTACTAACGCCATTATTATGGATTGGGCTCAGATATTGTCTGATAATTTAGCCTCGGCTATTTGGAACTACTGGTCTAAAAGAACTCTCTCTCAGAGGATTTATCCTCCTTTCTTTTTAGCTGCTTATGTTATGGATGCAATTTGTTCCGTTTCCAGATTTCCTTTAATGGGTTGGAAGTAGACTATACAAAATCTCTTGCCCATTCACATTTACCATAAGGAATTGTGGGATTCCAAGTTTATACCGTATTTTTACAAAAATTTTCATGGAGTTATGTTACCTCTTCATAGAATGTTGTATAATAAGGACGCCCCAAGATTTTCCCCCAAAGCGGAAGTTGATATTCTCCCTGTCGGAAGATGGTTTGGAGAGGAGTTTTTCACTTACATCAGAGGGAGCCAACTCCCAGCGTCAGTTTAAGTGGAAGCTCGGGTACAGATAAGTCTAGGTCTAGGTCTGGGAAAGAATCACCAGAACGCTCTAAATGGTCTGAGAGACCATAATAAAAGCGAAGGGTCAGTCAGAGATACTGCCCAATCTAAAGAGCACCCAAAGCAACAGGTTTTGACAACACCACAGGTGAAGGTTCCCCATCCCCTCATCCAGCCACCAAAGCCAGTGAGAACTGAGCTGGATAACGAGTGGGAAACATTCAATGAATTGATTAATACTGAGGAGCAGAACACGAAGACATCTAAGAATATAGTGCGGACAATGATAGAGATGATCATTGGAACAGTCAGTAACGCTCCAAAAATGGAACATATTCCCATTACCCCATCGTCTGAAATCATGCTGAAGATAGAGGAGGTTCCTCCTCTAGATGTATTTTATAGTCCGTAGCACAAGGCAGTGGTAAGAAGACAAAGAAAGAAATGGAAATTGGACAGCGTGCTCCCACCTGAGGTAGAGCAGCTAGATGTCCTTTGGCGAGACCCTACCACTGACCCTACTGAAAATTTGACTAAGTTATCCCAGATCGCAAGAGCCTATGCTTCTGATACTATCGATAAAGCATCCGAGGTACAACTATTACTTAAGGATAGAGAGGAAAAAATCCAAGTTTTGCAACAACAGTTACATCAGGTCAGTGCCAACCAAGAAGTAGAGGAGAAATTAGAAAAATTACAACATAATTTTCAACAGATGTAGCTAGGGTATCAGAAAAATTTGGCCGAAAAGGAAAATCAATTATAGGCCATGCTAGAAATGCATATAGATGACCCCAAAATCACAGAGTTTTTCACAGAAGCCCTTGCCTTGAATAACCAACTCTTGCAATAGCAAGAGGCACTTTTCCAAAGAATATCACAATGGAGAGCTCCCATTGTGAGATGAGAGATAAAATTACAAATCAAGTCGTGGATTTGCAACTCGACTATGATTTAATTGATAAAAGAATTTCTGATTATTTGATTTGGCAGGAATCGGAGGAAGGGAAGAAAGCAGGCTTGCTCAAAATTAATTAAGCCCACAAAGAAATGCTATTCCATAAGTGGGATGCACATATTAAAAAGGCGGAACAGGCAGCGGAAGAAGCAGCGACAACAGCGAACAATGTCATTAACTGTGTCAATGACAATCTGCATAGAGCAAACCTGATATCAGAAAATGCTCCGGAATTTCTCCCAAAGGCACAGCAACTGCAAACAAGCTGGAGACAGAAAGCTGAGGAGAAGGCAGAGTCCATCAAGAAATTAACCAAGTTGAATTGGGACACTTACTAGCAGTACTTGGTTAAACCACACAGTCAATGCATGACTCTCAAGTGCCTTACAAATTCTGTCGAGAAGATAGCGCCAACACTTGTTGATTCTGTTTTCACAGGACAACTAAAATTAGAGGTCAGCTAACCGATGCTCCTTAAGCTGACGCTGAATGCTTGCGATCTCAGAGAACAGATGCATAAATAGTTAATTTCCAGTTACAGTTTTAGTTTTATTTTTGATTTATTTTTTCCTTAGATGAGGACGGTCATTTAAACCTCCTCTTATATTTTTGTAATAAACTATTTTTAGTACTTAGTTAGTAGTATTTTAACCCCCCTCATGCATTTAGAGAGGGGTCCTGAATTTTGTCAAAAGTGTTTCCTTAGAACATGAACTTCTGCACCCTCGGAGGAGGTTTTGATGAATGAATGGAATGAGATTTATTGATATCTGTGTTTAATGTCTGCTAATGAAATGCATTTTTGTATTCTTAGTAGATATTGAAATAGGAAGAGATAAATCTATATTGTTGAAGCTCATGAGTAGAACTTGTTATCAATGGTACTTTTATGTCTTAATGATTTATGCTTATGTGTAAAAGTAATATTCTATGTTCAGTTGTTTATATGTGAAAGCTTGAATGTTTGAGTCATCATTTGGCACTTTTGTATGGTGATGACTACTCTGTTTATGCTTAATGTATGAATGACTTATTATGCGATATGCTCCTCACAATTGTTTCGGCTAATTTCTTGTACGAAACAATTCATTTTTAATGAATTCTTTTCTTATAGCAATTGAATGATATTTATTACCAATTGTTGTTAGAAATTATTTTAGATCACATAAGTAAAAAGTTAAATCATGGGTTAGTTTTAAAATTAGATATTTATGGTCATTAGGATATAATTGCATGATTTAAATTAGATTTCAGATTAAAAAAGCATTTTATTTAGAAAACTTTAGAAAGGAAACATCAAATTCTTATCATCACAAACAAATTGGGAAAATGTTCCCATTATCCCCAGTCGGACCCACCATCCCAAATGGAAAAGGAGTTGCTTTCAAGGTTCGAACCGGGTGGGTATCCCCCTTGCTGTAGACCCGATTTTCGGGGCTTCAACATATTTGGCGCCAGAAGGAGGGCCCGAACTGTGAATGGCTAGTAAATATAAATCTAAATACCATTCTGAGAGTAAATCACCCTCAACATCTCCCCCGACTTCTCCATTGCATTCCGAGTCTTTAACTCTTAAGCGAGAAGTTGAGAAAACAACAACCACTGCCACAAACCCAAACATTTCAGAGAAATCTACTATTGAACCTCCTGAAGTTGAGTCTTTAATCCATAAACTTCAAGGATTTTCCATATCACCACAAAAGTCTGAAATATCTCAAGGTAGTGTGACTTCGCAATGCAATCCTTCTCATCCTCTTACTGGATTACAGAGTGAAAAGTTTGGTATCGAACCAACTGAATTACCTCTACCTAAAAGGAAAAGAGCAAGGAAGTCACCTCAAGGGTCTGATAGTGAGACTGTTTCATCACCAACATCCATTCCAACTTATCCATTGCAAAGTCAACCATCCACCCCTCCACTTCAAGTTGTTGTCCATCATAGTACTGGAACTTTAACATCCTCATCCCTACCACAAGGAACTTCGTCTGCACTTTCCTCTATTAGTATTTCAACGATGGCTCAAAACCCATGGAATAATCCAGGGGCAGTCTCAATACCTATGCCCTTGAGTCAATTACCAACCCATCCTGAAAAATGGCTACCCAAGTTTAATCCTGAAGCATGCATGCTAGCAGAAAAACACATAAACAACTTTATGTTATCCATAAATTTAAATGGAGTTACAAATGAAGACATTGTTGTTAGATTTTATCCTTATACTTTACAAGCAGCAGCCGGATCCTAGTATTTTTCATTACCATCAGGGTCCATTACTAGTTGGGACATTTTCCAAGAGCAATTCTTGACTAAGTTCGGTGATGATAGATCTACGACAACATTGATCAATGATCTATCGAATCTAAAGACTGAATCAAGAGAACCTATCAAAGACTTTAACTTGGGTTTCAACAAGCTTTTGAATAAAATTTTGACCGCTTCCAAGTCTAGCGAAGAAGTTTGAAGTGAATGGTACATATCTGCTTTACCATCGAACATAGCGATCTTTGTTGATAGGGCTGACAAGACAACATTGGCCGAAAACATGAAGGAAGCGATAGCGGTAGAAAAACGTATCTTAGCTTTAGAAAAGAAAAACGCGGTCGATGAAAGAAAGTCTAAGAAGGTTACTCTTAGAGATGATCCTAAGAAAAAGCAATTAAAGGACCCATTTGATTTAGAAGGATTGCAGAAAGTCCTAAAAACCATGTCTAACAAAATGGTTGACATTAAAAGACAAGTGGCAGATACTTCTTCTAAGAAACCCTACAAGATTTATAGAAAAAATCCTTCAACTGATTCAAAGTCTCACAATGCTATAACAAATGTATAATCTGAAGGAGAAGAAGAGGAAGTTTCTAATGAAGAACCTATTGATGAAGATGAAGTTCTAGAGTTACAGGGAATGTGGGATTTCATTCTTCCAGATGAAGAGGATCAAGAGGCATCACCATCCAGTACCAGAGGTAGAAATCAACTTGATCCTTTCTAAACAGAAGAGTGCAAGTTCAGTATCCAAGGATAAAGTCGCAAGTAAGAAATCATCACCAAAAGCGACTCAAACAAGCCCAATCCAATCTGATTCCTCAACTCCATCTAAAACAATGATTGTTTCTGATGAGATGGAGTATAATATCGTTGAAGACATGAAGAAGACTAGGGTTAACATTAATTTTCATGAACTGAGAAAATTCAAACATCAACAGAAGCTTCTTTTGAAAGATTTACATGCAATACCCGTTGCACCCCTTCCTGCCGTTGTAATCTTGCAAGCTTCTCATGAGATGGGAAGAACTCCAACTAATATGGAAAATAAAGTTGACCCAAATGATATTGCTTTAGTTGGAGGTAGGTCAAAATCCCATACTCCCCCATTCCTTCTTACTTACGAAATTTTCAATAAAAACTTGCATAATTGTTTAGTAGATTCAAGAGCTTCATCTAATATTTTGCCTAAAACAATATGTGCAAAGTTAAACGTCCAATCTCAAAAATTTGCAGTACGCATAGTTCAACTAGACCGATTGCAGGTTGATGTAATTGGTGAACTAAATCAAGTTACCATAAGGTTGTCATCTAATCCAAAGGTATGTCAAGTAATTGATATTCTAGTTGCAGACATTCCTGAATTTTATGGTTTAATTTTTAGTAGAGATTGGTCTTAAAAGCTTCATGGATACTTTGTGACCAATTGGTCACACATGTGGCTCCCTTACATTGGTAAACCAAATCAGATAAAGGTTGAGTGAGAAAGACACCAAAAATACATAGTGATGGAATTGGAAGGAGAAAATGAACCTGTAGCATACAACAACAATATAATTGGCAACTATTCCATTGACTCTTTCTTAGGAAATTTTAATGCTCATACTCCGCCTTATTTAGAACATTCGGTTTTGTCTCAAGTAGAAAACTTTTCTCAAATAGATAATTTTAAATGCATTAATTTTATAGATAGTCCTGTAAATAACTCTTTATTTTGGAAATTATTTTTTGACGGATCTAAGTTTAATGATGGAGCAGGAAAAGGATGTGTATTAGTTAGTCCAGAAGGGAATAAAACTATACTAACTTGTAGACTTGAGTTTGATTGCACAAACAACACTGTAGAATACGAAGCTTTAGTGCAAGGACTGTACAAGGAAATTGAACTAGATATCAAGTATCTACAAGTCTTTGGAGACTCTGAAATTGTTATTAAATAGGTACGAAATACTATACATTGTCTATCAGGTCATTTAAAGCATTATCAATCTTTAGTGCAAGATCTGACTGAACATTTTATAGCATTCAATATTTCATCCATTTCTAGACTCCAAAATGCTAGCACTAACCTCCTGGCTAATGTAGCTTCCAAGCTCATTCCCTCAGAAGACTATAGCTCAGACAGATTCTCAATCGAATTGATATTTAGGCCCTCCATCCCTAATAATGTTACAAACTGGATAATTTTTAATGATGATCCTAATATTGTAAGTTTCCTGACATCAGAAGGATCTTACACTAATCAGATAATTGATGAGGACCAACATGACAAGCAGTTACAACAAGAGAGCACCAATAATGCTATACCAAAATTTGTAGTCAAGTTGGAAGACCTATATGATTTGAAAGACCGATTTAAAAGGTCTACCAATTCAAAACTTCATAGTTCAACTCTGAATTATGAATTAGTAAATCTAGGAATGGATACCAAGCCACAAAATATCAACCTAGGTCTTGGCATAGCCCCGAAAGAAAAAATAGCCTTTGTTCGGCTCTTGAAATAGTATATAAGTGTCTTTGCCTGGAATTACGATGACCTTAAGACTTACGCCACTTTAATCATTCAACATACTATCCCGATGATAGCTGATGAAAAACCTGTCCATCAAAAGCTGAGGAAGATCCATCCTAATCTGGAAATTCAGATTAAATCTGAGCTCAATAAATTATTGAAATCCAAAATTATTTTCCCCGTTTGACATTCTAGATGGGTTTCCAACTTGGTTCCAGTCAGAAAGAAAAACAGAGACATTAGGATTTGTATTGACTTTCGAAATCTTAACAAAGCCTACCAAAAAGATAATTTTCCCCTGCCTCCTATGGAACAAATATTGCAAGCAGTTGCAGAATCATAATTAATGTCCTTTTTAGATGGTTTCTCTGGCTACAACCAGGTTTTGGTCCATCCTGACGATCAACTAAAAACCACATTCAAAACCAAATGGAGTACTTATGCATATCAAAAGATGTCTTTTGGGCTGATTAACGCTGGTGCCACATTTTAAAGGGCCATGGATATCACATTTAAGGGATTAGTAAAAAAATCAGTGGTGATTTACTTGGATGACATAACAGAGTATTCTAAAAATCGTGGTAATCACCTCAGTGACTTAAAGCAGATCTTCCGACGTTGTCAAAGGTATGGGATTTCACTTAATCCAAAAAAGTCCTTTTTTGCAATAAGTAAAGGAAAACTTCTTGGATTTATAGTGTCAAAATCTGGAATCCATATTAATCCCGATAGAATTAAGGAGATTTCTGAAATATCCTTACCACATAATAAGAAAGCCATGCAATCCTTCCTTGGCCAGATTAATTTTGTTAAAAGATTTGTTCCAGACTTCTCAAGGATTGTGTCACCGTTACAAGCAATGATCAAGAAGAATTCACTCTTCAAATGGGGCCAAGCAGAGTATGAAGCGTTCAAGCTGATTAAGCAAGTGATTGTTAATGCCCCATCCCTAGCAATTCCAAAATTTTCCGATCATTTCATTTTGTATACATTTGCCTCTGAGAAGTCATATGTTGCAATACTGACTCAAGCCAACTAAGACAAGGTGGAAGGCCCAATTGCCTTCTTTAGTTCAAATTTGCAAGGTGTTGAATTAAATTATTCTGACGTTGAGAAACAAGCTTATGCTGTGTTCAAAGCGACCAAACATTTTAGACCCTTTCTTCTTAAAACCCATACAAAACTCATAGTACCGTTTTCAACGGTAAGAAATCTCTTAATACAGAAAGACGTGGGTGAAAAGAGAGCAAATTGGGTCATTGCCCTACAAGAATACGACGTTGAGATCAAGCCAGTAAATATTGTAAAAGGTCAAGGCTTTTGCAAGATGTAAGCCGGAGCATCGCTTATTTTTGAAATACCATCCCCAAATCAAGAAACAATGTAAACTTTGAAACGAGAACTATAAACTCAAAATGGGAACTCTAGCCGAAAAACCCCGAATAAAACATCAAAAATAGTGCTAAAAACTAAAAGTGTGTATACTGGAATGATGATTTTATTTTTTAGCAGTCAATTTTGAACATGTTTTAAAAATGGCAGTGACTGCGAAATTTACTATGAAATTTTCATGCAAAATATAGCTTCAAAACGAAAAAGTGATGATACTGGAACAATGATTTTTTTTTTAGGGTCAATTTTCAAACTTTTTAAAAAATGCTAGTAAAACCAAATTTTTATGTGCCAAACAAAGTTGTTTTTGAGGAAAAAACACATTAATCTTTTTGGTAGAATATCATTTTTCTTTCCTAAGCATAAATTCAACATGTTCTCAACCATAACATGCTAGATACAAAAGAAATTGAAAAATTTTCAACCATAGAATTAAAAAACCATGACATTATGAACAATTACATCACTAAATGAATTCAAAAATCATTATTTGTATATTGAATAAAACATACATTATATCTCTAATTTAATATTGCATTGTAGATATTTTAAACAATAAAAATTATCATAATTAAGACATATAATCCAACAACATAAAAATGCCTCACAACTTCTCATTTAACACCATATGGAAATCATCAATTTTATTTCAAGATACAATGCATACATCAGTTATATAAACTGTCTTAAACAATTATTCAAA
>APFE031486255.1:64507-76691 GCA_000404065.3 Pinus taeda
ACCATCAATGTTACCCCTTCTCCTACACCTTGGAGGACTCGTTCCGGGATTTGTGAGAAGTGACATGACCTGGAAACACTTACATTGTATCCCCTTCAGTATGAACTTCATATGCCCTAAAGACATGTTCTGCAAAATAACCATAAAAATAACCCTTTTTCCATTGGTGCGGTTTCACTGTGCATCAATTGCGCCAATGGGGGAAATCCTCCAAAGAGGGCGCGCCAGCTGGCACTCTGTCTCAGAGTCGCACTCGCGCCAGCTAAAATGGGTAGTGTTTTTAACAAACCAACATCCGAAGGTTCTTCCTAACCCACTCCTGAAATGAATCTATCTTGAGTTAGTTTAGTTTGGCTTCAATCTCCATAGGAGGGAACTGGTTTGCCACCTCTCATGGAAGCTTCTTAGTGATAAAGCCAACCCCATGAATATTGTGGAAAATCCTAACTCCTTCTCCTCTATCTATAAGAGCTTGTCTTTTTGCCTTTGACAAGCTAGTTCCAAAGTTACATAGTTCCAAAGATTGAGAATTGTCAAGTTCATGCTGCAAGAAGCTTTCTTCATTCCCATAAGGTTAAATCTAAAGTAAGGATATTCTTGTCTAAATAACCAAGGAGAGAGAGGCTTGTTCCCATTCCCTACAAGCTTTGCAAGATATGTGCTGCTGATCACCCAGCCAAAGGAGGATTTGACGTCAAAACTATGGTTGTATTCTTCTTTGTTTATCAATAATAGACGACTATCATTATGGTTCCACTCTTATTGTCTTTGTAATGATGATTGAGTTATATCATTTCTAACTGATATATAGTTGCATCTATTGGATTTTATGCTTGTGTTTGTGTCGTTCTTTGCATGTGCAGGTGTCCATTCACGAAGATCATGGGGATCGTGACTGGCTGGAGCAAAGGAACGGGAGCGTCGACTCTTCTGCAAGTACTAGCATTGGAATCCAGGTAGGCCCTCATCATTGGTCTCTGATTTGCAATTAGGAACCTGCGTGTTAGCATTGTTTGATTGTTGCTAGACCCCATTTGGGCTAGTAGGGATCGCCTCTGTCCGTAGAGGGGATTTACCTCCTCAACAATTTGGCGACTCCACTGGGGAGCTTGTCTTGCCTTTTTGGTTGTTTCTTGATTTTTACCTGCTTGGTCAGCCTTCTGGGTTGCGTTCTTTTGCTGTTTCTCGTCTCTTGGTTTACCTGGTTAATGTTGGCTTAGCTTTAGATTGCTTGTTTTTTATTTTTGCATAGAAAACTTGACTGGCACACTTTTATAGTGTTATAGTCGCACCAATTGGCACAAGTTGCTCATTTACAACCTGTGCCAATCCACAAAAGGCGCTAGTTGCAGCCTGACAGTCGCACTAGGCCTGGAAACTTTTAAAGTTTGCTTGGTTTTAAGCCTTCTGAGCTTGGTCTTTGTTTTTAGATACATTTTCTCGACTGCTTGAGTGTGTTGGAGTCTTGTTTGACTGGTTTTGAGTCTCTTTTTTGAGAAATTCTTAATTTGATTTCCTTTGGTCATTACTTGCAGGTTTGTCTCAGTCTTTTCACAATTTTTCATCTTTTTGCTTTTTGCTTTTGCAAAAAATTTCCCCCTCATTCGCCGGGGGGGCTAAATTGTGTATGAGTGTTAATCGCCTTTGAGTGTTTTTATTTTTTGATCTTTGGAACTCTCACCAAATTTTCTTGATTTGCACTTGATTGGTTCTTAGATTACATTAGAATCATCTTGTGTTTGAGAATTCTCTTGCATAGATCACACTTGCATAATTAGAATTCTCATTTTCAGAATATGAATGAAAAATGTGCATAGATTACATTTGCATACTTTTCAAGTGAATTGTGCATAGATTACAATTGCATAGTTTACATTCTGAAAAATCAATCGTAGATTTAGATCAGTTTTCTTTGATTTGAATTTACAACACAAAAATAAAAATAAAAATTGTTTTGGAATTGATTTGCATTATTTTTTCTTGATGAAATTAGTGCATTAGAGAATTTGTTATATTTTCTCTTAGTGATCAATTTTTTGCATTGTTGGAAGTAATGGAAACTCTCTCCTTACTTTAGTTAGCATTCATCGAATGAAATGATATATTGTGGCATATAGCTTGCATTTAGGAAATTTTAAGGCATTACATACGGTAAGGCCTGAAAACTGAAACATAATACAAGATCAACTTTAAAATGAACTGAATGAATCTAACAACGCATTGGAACATAATGCACACTGTTTAGAGGTCTAGGCTAGAGATGTGCTCCGGCGTCGTTAAACCTAGTCACTTTTGTTTCCACTCAAGGTTGGGTGATTCCTCCTTCTATGACTCAATAGTGGTCTAGTACGAAATTGTGCTCCCACATACCGTCGAGTATATGGGAAGACCCCACTAGGTTATCATCGTTTATCCATAGGAAGCCGTGTCTGCCGCCTTACGACCTGTAACGCACCGAACACAACATTCGAGAAGATTGACTGTCGAATGGAAAGTCCTTGGTTTTCATACGATTGCCAAGGTGTATATGTAGTTTTACGAATTGTCTGGTAAACATTTTGCCTAGTTCTCTAGAGTAGTCCATTTTGATCCTTTTCGGACTCCCTAAAAGAAAAGGCTCATCTGAGCATTTGTCACTTCGGGCTCACTAAACATTCGAAGGCAACTAGAGTCATCTTTTTGTCCTTTTCTCGACTATTTAAAGATGAAAAGGTCAAGTTATGTCATTGTGTCTTAAAATTTATTCGCCCGCGATCACATGCCCTATTAGAATTTGTTTGTTGACCATTTGATTATGTTTCGTGATTTTTATTTCAGCCCCGTGTGTGATTTTAGTTTTTCATGGAAACTTTTCCCGAGTTCACAACCCAGGAATCCCCTCTGAAGGGAATCCTGGTCATTTTCCTCCTTTTGGGAATATTGGTGCTCCTTACATGGCAACGTTGTCCCTTCCTGGGTTAACTGTTGGGTTACCTGTTTGGTTGTTCTCAACCTCTGTGGTTCCTAGTGTCTCAACTACTGGTCAATCAGTTCCTCCACCCGAACAACATCATGTTGATTCCAAGCTGGACCTCTCCCCTTCTTCACCTGTTTCTACATCCTCATCTTCTACTTCGCCTGGTGAAAGTCTGGATTCAAGTAACCAGGTGGCTAAGAAGAAGCAGAAGAAGAGGAAGAAGAAGAAGTCTCATAAGCGAGAGGCTCAAAGTGCAGCTATTGCCCTAAGTACAGCTCAGGTCGGAACTCCTTCTACTCCTCTGCAGAAGGTTAACTTTTCTTGTAAATTGTTCAAGGGAGACCATATTCTTCGTGATTTTCCTGGAATTCCTAGGATTTTAGAAGTATGGTCTCATGATCTGGCTCATCCCTCATCGTCTTCTGAAGCTCATGGGGATGCTACCCTATCAACTGGCAACAGTAAGAAGAAAGGGAAAATTCGATTCCCCTGTAGGCTATGTGAAGGCAACCATCTCCTTCACCTTTGTCCGCTCATGGATAAAGCTTCCACTGTTTTGGAAAGTCTTACAGCTTCCTCACCCCAACTTCTCGTTGGGTATCAAAGGCTCTCTCCAGATCCTCTCCCTATCAACAAAGAGATTGACTTAGATTCTTCTCTTGTCCGGGTTCCTCTTTCTAAACCTGGCTATGCTAAGCTTGTTCCAGACCAACCATTGGTCGGAAAGAGTGTCGACTCGGGTTCACCACCCGTCGATCACTCTGTTTTGGAAGAGTGTCATGCTCATGTTCTTCTCGTCTCGTCAAATTCTCCTGAATCCGAAAATGACTCTTCTATCCCAGTTGATCCCGAGAGTCCTTCTTCAAAGCAGGGGGGTAATCATACGATTCCCCCACCAAGTAGTTCAGTCATTTCCTTCGACTGGAGTCACCTGACTGCTTTCCGCCTTCCATCCCATGTGCCTTTCCAGATTACAGTACATGCCTATGATAAGGCAGTACCTGGCACTGTCTTGGATGAGGGTGCATCTTTCAGTCTTATGCCTTCCACTACTTGGCAAGCTTTGGGCTCCCCACAGCTTGTGCTGGTCGCACAGAATCTGATGGTGTTTGACGGAGGAACCAGTCAATCATTAGGGATCCTTCTGAAGTTCCCTATTACTTTGGGAGGAAAAACTGTCTATATAGACGTAGGGGTTACCCAAGGTGCTTTAGATTTCAGTCTTCTCCTTGGTCGTGACTATGTTTATGCCATGGGGGCCCTTGTCTCTTCACTTTTCTGTGTGGTTTGATTTCCACACAACGGAAGAATCGTGACTATAGATCAATTATCATTCTTTAGTCCCCCGGTGCCTCCTGCGCAGTTGTTGTCCCCTCCTAGATTTCATCCACCGGTTGTATCTGCCCCACCGTAGGTCAACTACGTGGCTACTTATCCCGTGCCTGTATCTAGTGATGTTGCCGTCGTGCATAGTGTCCTGGGGGCATTGGATCCTGACTTCCAAGACGTTGTCCTTCCGCCGAGAGTGACACTCTTGGAAGCAACAACTTCCTGTTCATTATGATGAAGTTCGTTTAGAGCATAGTTCGCTTTCCTACGTCAAGCTCCCTAAAAAATGAAATTGGGTCTGGTCGAGCATAGTTCCTGATCTTGTGTCAAGCTCGTTAAAAAATGAAACAAGGGTTATGAGGATAGTTCTTATACTGTGTCAACCTCATTAAAAAATGAAACAACTCCCTTTCCAAATCGATTCATTTGATTTAGATCTCGTAAAATACAAGTCGATTCTTTCCAAGATCTTGAAAGTGAACCTTCATTCCATCCACTTTGTTGAATGCAATGAAGCTTGGGGGGCATGTACCTCATTTTGTGTCATTATGCTGGGGGCGTGCAAACTTATAACAAGCATAGTTTTTTGTTTCAAGCTTGTGTAAACATGAAACCGAATCAAAGCAGAGTTCTCCATGGTTCAAGCTTGTGTAAAAATGAACCCATACCTGATGTACATCTTGTGATTGCCATTTTTATCCGCTCAATTATGCTAGATGAGCCTTGGTTGTTTCATTCCATTTCCATCATCTCTTTAGCGATCATATGCTTTCACTTGCTTGTTTTCCTTTCTTGAGGGACTGTAGTTAAGAGTGGTTTTGTTAACCAACCTCTTGACCATTACATGTTTTGCGAAGTTCCACCATTGTTGGAACAAGTTGCTACCCTTTATACCACTCATTCCTCTAAGACGAGTCACTTTTAAGCTCTTTTCTAACTCGTAAACTATGAAAAGATTGCTGAGTATTTTTTCCTTTTTGACTCGTTAAAAAGAATAAAAATGGAGGTCTTCTTTCAGCTCTTTTCTGACCATTTAAATATGAAAAGATTACCGAGTTATCCCTCTTGACTCGTTAAACGTAAATAAGAGGCAGTCGTCTTTAAACTCTTTTCTGACCGTGTAAAGACGAAAATATCGTCGGACCACTGTCATTTCAGGTTCGTTAATCGTTACGAAATGACGTGGTTTCGATCACTTTTTTACTTTTTTAGGTCGACATCACTACTCATGAAAAGCACTCCTCGATCGTAATGATTAGGCGGTTCTTTCGAGCATTGTTTTATACTTTTTCGAGCTCGATAGACACAACTTTATGAAAAAGGACACCCCTAGAGTTTCCTTTTCCGCTGTCTTTTCAAACTCTCTAAACAAGAAAAGATGTTGAGTTCTTCCTCTGTCAGAGTCGTTAAAACTTGATGACATTGGATTCCATCGAAATGACGTTTTACAAGCATATGCTATCCCCGTCAAGTTTGTTAATAAAAATAATTTGGGTACTCGCCAGAAATGGTGGGGAAAATGGAACCAAAATCATTGTCGTGTCGGTAGTATGTCGCTCTTGAACATGGCACTTGTTTGCATTCGTGTCTGGGTGGGGACATCTCATCTCATTTTTCACTTGCTTCTGTGGGTTTGGGTGATCCTGTTTGACCTCTCATCTGCTCATTGCCTTGTCACCATGACCTTTGATCATTTGATGTAAAATACTGCCAAGTCCATTGTCGTGCCACCGATATGTTCAAGAGAAGTTGACCTCTGCGCAATAATCAACCTCCCTCTAATAACTTACGTAATCCTGATTCACAAAAAATATTTTCATCCTCTGTCTCGTGTCGATGATGTGAGAAACACTATGGCCCACCTTCGATCAAGGTTGCTTCCTGTTGACTTCACCTCATTATCCAAGAAGTTGACCTAGAGACTCCCTTCAAGTGCCTTGGAACCTGCCTGCCTTAATGGCAGGTTCTTCATGTTCGATCCGAGGTTTTCATCATTGGCCTCCGATCGAATGATTATATGGGTGTTCGACGCCAGCTCACTGATTCGCACACCGTAGATTGTACCTATAGTACCTTGAGGACCATTGTCATTATTGGTGGTACCTCTCGCGTCTGTTAACAGTTTTCATCATTGGCTGGTAATCAAACGATGTTCCTGCATGTTCGACTTCGACTCCTATATTCGCATGCTTGAACTTGTACTTTGTTCTGGTCGAGATGGAGTGCAAGCCCCTAGATTTTGTCTGTTAGAATCCAGGTTGTGATTTTGTGGATTATTATGATCATTACATGAATCATTCACTGGATGGTTGCGACCATGCCTAAGTCTATTTATCGATCCCTACTGGATGGTTGTTCCCATACCTTGGATCTAGTTTTTATGTACTCTACTATGGATGGTTGTGCCCATACCACATACATCATGTACTTGAGATATCAGTTGTACTTCTCCACGCAGGTTCTCTGGTGGCAATGTTTTCGGTTGGCCATGTTCTTGTAAAGAATTTCACCCCTCTCTCTCTCTCGGGCCTCATGCTTTAGGGGGCATCTATTAGACAACAATTTCTCACCATCGCTGTTACCCCTTCTCCTGTACCTTGGAGGACTCATTCCGGGACCTGTGAGAAGTGACATGACCTGGAAACACTTGCATTGTATTCCCCTGAGTATGGACTTCATATGTCCTGAAGACATCTTCTGCAAAATACCCATAAAAATAGCCATTTTTCCATTGGCACGGTTTCACTGTGCATCACTCGCGCCAATGGGGGAAATCCTCCAAAGAGGGCGCACCAGCTAGCGCTCTGTCTCAGAGTCGCACTCGCGCCAACCAAGTTGGGTACTGTTTTTAAGAAACAAACATCCGAAGGTTCTTCCTAAACCACTCATGAACTGAATCTATCTTAAGTTGGTTTAGTTTGGCTTCGAATCTCCATAGAAGGGAAGTTGTTTGCCACCTTCTCATGGAAGCTTCTTAGTGATAAAGCCAATCCCATGAATATTGTGGATGATCCTAACTCGTTCTGCTCTATCTATAAAAGCTTGTCCTTTGCCTTTGACGAGCTAGTTAGTTCTAGTTTTCAAGTCCCAAAGTCTGAGAATTGCTAAGTTCATGCTGAAAGAAGCCTTCTTCATTCCCATAAGGCTAAATCTAAAGTGAGGAGATTATTGTCCAAGTAACCAAGGAGAGAGAGGCTTGTTTCCCATTCCCAACAAGCTTTGCAAGATATGTGCTGCTAATTACCCAGCCAAAGGAGGATTTGACGTCAGAACTATGGTTGTATTCTTCTTTGTTTATCAATAATCAACGACTATCATTATGGTTCCACCCTTATTGTTCTTTTGTAATGATGATGAGTTATATCCTTTCTGACTGATATATAGTTGCATATATTGGATTTTATTCTTGTGTTTGTGTCGTTCTTTGCATGTGCAGGTGTCCATTCATGGAGATCGTGGGGATCGTGACCAACTGGAGCAAAGGAACGGGAGCTTCGACTCTTCTACAAGTACTAGCATTGGAATCCAGGTAGGCCCTCATCATTGGTCTTTCATTTGCAATTAGGAACCTGTGTGATAGCGCTGTTTGATTGTTGCTAGACCCCATTTGGGCTAGTAGGGATCGCCTCTATCCGCAGAGGAGATTTACCTCCATATCGTGTCATGCTCATGTTCTTCTCATCTCATTGGATTCTCCTGAGTCCGAAAATGACTCTCCTATCCCAGCGGATCCTGAGAGTCCTTCTTTGGTTCCTTTAGAGAAAGGGGGCAATCATACAATTCCCCCACCAAGTATTTCAGTCGTTTACTTCGACTGGAGTCATTTGACTGCCTTCCTCCTTCCATCCCATGTGCCTTTCCAGATTATAGTACATGCCTATGATAAGGCAGTACCTGGCACTGTCTTGGATGAGGGTGCATCTATCAGTCTTATGCCATCTACTACTTGGCAAGCTTTGGGCTTCCCACAGCTTGTGCCAATCACGCAGAATCTGATGGCGTTTGACGGAGGAACCAGTCAACTATTAGGGATCCTTCCAAAGTTCCCTATTATTTTGGGAGGCAAGACCGTCTGTATCGACGTACTGGTTACCCAAGGTGCTTTAGATTTCAGTCTTCTCCTTGGTCATGACTATGTTTATGCCATGGGGGCCCTTGTCTCTTCACTTTTCCATGTGGTTTTCTTTCCACACGATGGAAGAATCATGACTATAGATCAATTATCATTCTTTAGTCCCTTGGTGCCTCCTGCGCAGTTGTCATCCCCTCCTGGTTTTTATCCACCAGTTGTATCTGCCTCACCGCAGGTCAACTATGTGGATACTTATCCCGTGCCTATATCTAGTGATGCCGTCGTCGTGCATAGTGTCCTGGGGGCATTGGGTCCTGACTTCCAAGATGTTATCCTTCCACTGGGAGTGGCACTCTTGGAAGCAACGACTTCCTGTTCATTATGATGAAGTTCGTTCAGAGCATAGTTCACCTTCCTATGTCAAGCTCCTTAAAAAATGAAACTGGGTCTGGTCGAGCATAGTTCCTGATCTTGTGTCAAGCTCATTGAAAAATGACACACGGGTTATGAGGATAGTTTTTTTTTTTTTTTTTTTATTGCGTCAACCTCATTAAAAAATGAAACAACTCCCCTTCCCAATCGAGTCTTTGGACTAAGATCTCGTAAAATACAAGTCGAGTCTTTCCAAGCTCTTGAAAGTGAAATTTCATTCCATCCACTTTGTTGAATGCAAAGAAGCTTGGAGGGCATGTACCTCATTTTGCGTCATTATGCTGGGGGCATGCGAACTTATAACAAGCATAGTTTTTCGTTTCAAGCTTGTGTAAACATGAAATCGAATCCAAGTAGAGTTCTCCATGGTTCAAGCTTGTGTAAAAATGAACCCATACCTAATTCACATCTTGTGATTGCTGCCTATCCACTAAATTCTGCTAGATGAGCTTTGGTTGTTTCATTCCATTGCCACCATCTCTTTGGCCGATCATACGTTTTCACTTGGTTGTTTTTCCTTTCCTGACAAACTACAACGATGAGTGGTTTTGTTAGCCAACCTCTTGACCATTACATGTTTTGAGCAGTTCCACCATTACTAGAACCAGTTGCTACCCTTTATACCACTCGTTCCTCTAGGACGAGTCACCTTTAAGCTCTTTTTTGACTCGTAAAATATGAAAAGATTGCCAAGTATTTTTTCCCTTTTTGACTCGTTAAGGAGAATAAAAATGGAGGTCTTCTTTCAGCTCTTTTCTGATCGTTTAAAGATGAAAATATTGCCGAGTTATTCCTCTTGACTTGTTAAACGTAAATGAGAGGCGGTCATCTTTAAAACTCTTTTCCGACCATGTAAAGACGAAAAGATCGTTGGGCCCTTGTCATTTCAAGCTCGTTAATGGTTACGAAACGACGTGGTTTCGATCGCTCTTTTTACTTTTTCAGGTCGAAATCACTAATCATGAAAAGTACTCCTCGATCGTAATGGTCAGGCGGTTCTTTCGAGCACTGTATTATACTGTTTTGGGCTCGAGAGACACAACTTTACGAAAAAGGACACCCCTGGAGTTTCCTTTTCTATTGTCTTTTCAAACTCTCTAAACATGAAAATACGCCGAGTTCTTCCTTTGTCAGACTCGTTAAAACTTAATGACATCAGATTCCGTCGAAATGACGCCTCACAAGCATATGCTATCCCCATCACGCTTGTCATAAAAACTAATCGGGGTACTTGCCAGAAATGGTGGGGAAAATGGAACCAAAATCATTGTCGTGTCGGCAGTATGTCGCTCTTGACCATGGCACTTGTTTGCATTCATGTCTGGGTGGGGACATCTCATCTCATTTTTTGCTTGCTTCTGTGGGTTTGGGTGATCTTGTTTCACCCCTCATCTGCTCGTTGCCTTGTCACCATGACCTCTGATCATTTGATGTCAAATACTGCCAAGTCCACTGTCATGCCGCCGATATGTTCAAGAGAAGTTGACCTCTGCAGAATAATCAACCTGCCTCTGATAACTCACATAATCCTGATTCACAAAAAACATTACCTTCCTCTGTCTCGTGTCGATGATGTGGGAAACACTATGGCCCACCTTCGATCAAGGTCACTTCCTGTCGACTTCAGATCATTATCCAGGAAGTCGATCTAGAGACTCCCTTTTGGTGCCTTGGAGCCTGCATGCCTCAATGGTAGGTTCTTCGTGTTCGATGTGAGGTTTTCATCACTGGCCTCCGATTGAATGATTCTACGGGTGTTCGACGCCAGCTCACTGATTCGCACGCTGTAGATTGTACCTATAGTACCTTGAGGGCCATTGTCATTATTGGTGGTACCTCTCGCGTCCGTTAACATTTTCATCATTTGCTGGTAATCGGCCGATGTTCCTGCATGTTCGACTTCGACTCCCATATTCACATGCTTGAACTTGTACTTTATTCGGGTTGGGATGGAGTGCAAGACCCTGGATTTTCTCTGTTGGGATCCAGGTTGCGATTTTGTGGATTATTATGATCATTACATGACTCATTCACTGGATGGCTGCGACCATGCCTGAGTCTATTTATCGATCCTTACTGGATGGCTACGCCCATACCTTGGATCCAGATTTTTATGTACTCTGCTATGGATGGCTGCGTCCATACCACATACATCATGTACTTGAGATATCAGTTGTACTTCTTTATGAAGGTTCTCCGGCAATAGTGTTTTCAATTGGCCATGTTCTTGTAAAGCATTTCACCCCTCTCTCTCTCTCTCGGGCCTCATGCTTTAGGGGGCATCTGTTACACAGTAATTTGTCACCGTCCCCGTTACCCCTTCTCCCGCACCTTGGAGGACTTGTTTCAGGACCTGTGAGAAGTGACATGACCTGGAAACACTTGCATTGTATCCCCTTGAGTATGAACTTCAAATGCCCTGAAGACATCTTCTGTAAAATACCCATAAAAATAGCCCTTTTTCCATTGGCGCGGTTTCACTGTGCATCACTCGCGCCAATGGGGGAAATCCTCCAAAGAGGGCACGCCAGCTGGTGCTCTGTCTCAGAGTCGCACTCACGCCAGCCAAAATGTGTAGTGTTTTTAACAAACCAACATCCGAAGGTTCTTCCTAACCCACTCCTGAACTGAATCTATCTTGAGTTGGTTTAGTTTGGCTTCGAATCTCCATAGGAGGGAAGTGGTTTTCCACCTCTCATGGAAGCTTCTTAGTGATAAAGCCAAACCCATGAATATTGTGGAAAATCCTAACTCCTTCTCCTCTATCTATAAAAGCTTGTCCTTTTGCCTTTGACAAGCTAGTTCCAAAGTTACATAGTTCCAAAGATTGAGAATTGTCAAGTTCATGCTGCAAGAAGCCTTCTTCATTCCCATAAGGTTAAATCTAAGGTAAGGAGATTCTTGTCTAAATAACCAAGGAGAGAGAGGCTTGTTCCCATTCCCAACAAGCTTTGCAAGACATGTACTGCTGATCACCCAGCCAAAGGAGGATTTGACGTCAGAACTATGGTTGTATTCTTCTTTGTTTATCAATCATAGGCAACTATCATTATGGTTCCACTCTTATTGTCTTTGTAATGATGATTGAGTTATATCCTTTCTGACTGATATATAGTTGCATCTATTGGATTTTATGATTGTGTTTGTGTCGTTCTTTGCATGTGCAGGTGTCCATTCACGAAGATCGTGGGGATCGTGACTGACCGGAGCAAAGGAACGGGAGCGTCGACTATTCCACAAGTACTAGCGTTGGAATCCAGGTAGGCCCTCATCATTGGTCTTTGATTTGCAATTAGGAACCTGCGTGTTAGCATTGTTTGATTGTTGTTAGACCCCATTTGGGATAGTAGGGATCACCTCTGTCCACAGAGGGGATTTACCTCCACAACAGGGTG
>APFE031486255.1:81847-129568 GCA_000404065.3 Pinus taeda
TGAAGAAAGGGGACTTTAGTGAATCACGTGTGGCAAAAAAGGCAAAGGAACCCCAACCACCATTACATGGAATGATTGGAAAGACATACATTGGGAGATTCGCAGACATCAAAGATCCATTAGAAGAGGAAAATGAGCAAAACGAGGCAGAAAATATTGTGGAAGAAGACAATTATGAAACTCTAGAGGACGAAGAGTTTGGATTACATGACATTGTTGGTTAAATTTAAGTTATGCTTGGAAATCAAGCTTTGCAATGTTTTGACTTTGACATTTTATGAGAAGAATAATTAATCAATTAAGGTTGTTATGTGTTCAATATTTGTAATATGTGATTTTCACATTGATTTTTAAGTTAATCATTATTTTTTGAAAAAAAAATGATTATTATTATTTTTTTGACATGAAATTCATAAAAAAAACTATTATTTAACCATTTTTAGTTAAAACTTTTGTATACAAATTGCGATTTTGACATGTCAATTCTAGCTAAAAATTATCAAAACGTGTAGTTTTTTTGTTATATTTATGTTAAAAATGGTAATTTTTATGTCCATCGTTAAAAAATATTGTTTTTTAGAAACAATTATTTCATGTGGATTGAAAAATTAATTAAGGATGTATAAATATGTAGATTATTTAAAATTCAAAATATCGACTTTCTAATTTAAAAATGCAAAACAATAAAAACCTCACTACAAAAAAAATTAAAATTAAAATATAAAACAAGAAATATTAAGAAACGACCACTTCAAAAACTATCAAATTTAGAAAATAATTATTTACATTTCATACACTAGAAAATTTAAAGTAAAAAAATAGGTCTTTTAAAAAAGGGTTTGATGCAGAATAATCACTCTTTTAAATCAGCATGAAAATCACTACCATTCTAAAACATAATGTACATAAAAAAAATTAAAGTGCCAAAAACTATGCTCTAAAAAAAACATGTGTGTTCTGCATCACCCCTTTTCAAAATCAGGTCACTTTTTTGCTATCTATACGAAACAGGTAACAATATTAATTCCCGTTTCAAATTTTACATTGTTCCTTCTTTCCATGAACTTTACTATCACTAGTTGATGGTGGGTCATCAACATGATCTCCAGAGGTTGATGGCACAAGATGATGTGAACGGGAAGACCATTCTTCTAAGATATGAGGAATATCAGGACAATTTCGAAGAAAATGGTCTCCCACACAAAGTTTGCATGGATATTGAACTTTGTGATACTTGACAGACGATTTCTCATCAGATGTTGCATTCAAAGCAATGGTTGCTTGGTTGCCATTCTGCTAAATTTTCTTCTTCTTCTTCTTAGCCACCTGGTTACTAGTACCAATACTTTCACCAGGTGAAGAGAAAGAAGGGGAAGAAGAAACAAACGAGGAAGAAGGAAAAGGGTCAACTTTAGGATCAACTAGAGGTTGATTTTGTCCAGTTGGAGGTGTACTCGATTGCGGAGAAATCATGATATTTTGAACCAAGGAGGTTGAAAACAACCATACTAGCAAGCCAATGGTAAATCCTGGATGGGACAATGTAGCCATATATGGAGCACCAATATTTCCAAATGGAGGAAAAGGACTAGGATTTCCATCAAAAGGAATTCCTTGATCGGTAGACTCCGGATTTTTCGCCATATGTTTCAACCTAAGATCAACTAAGGAATGAGCATGGAGAATGTTGTCCATGGTCAATTAATTTTTACGACACTAAAAATTTAACTTTGCTTTTTCATTTTTTAAGAGTCGAGAAAAAGAAAAGATGACTCTAGTTGCTTTCATTGTTTAATGAGCTTGAAATGACAAGCACTCAGATGAACCTTTTCTTTTAAGGAGTTGAAAAGCAGCAAAAGTGACTGCTCTAGAGATACTAAAAAAGAGTGTTTACCAAACTAATCACAAAACTGCAATATACATCTTGGTGGTAAATTAAAGAGAAATTACCAAGGATTTATTGTACAGCAGCCAGTCTTCCCGAATGCTGTGTTCGGTGCATTATGATTGGTAAGGCAACAGACTCATCTTCCTAGGGATAAAGGATTTAAACCTATTAGGGTATCCCACTATATATGCGACAGTATAGGGAGCATAAGTCCATACTAGCACTTATCAAATCAAAGAGGAGGAATCACCCAACCTTTAGTGAAAATGACAGCCACTAGGTTTAAAGATGCAAGAACACGTCTCTAGCCTAGACCTCTAGATGTGTTGCGTTAAGTTCCAAAGCATTTTTAGATTAATTGAGGTTCATTTTAATTTGATCTTGCTTAAATATTTTCCTTTGAAGGTTCACCACGTGATGTATGTTCGCAATTCCTAAAATGCAACTATTATGATAAACAAACTTTTGATTTAGTTTGAATGATGAAAACCTTAGCCACTAAAGGATAAAGAAACCAGATCTTTGACAAAGAGAAAAGAGCACATCTAATGCAATTTCCCTAGTTATTCCTATCAACAATTCAAAAACCTTAATATGCACAATGCAAAAGCATGTATTTGTTTTCAACTCTCCTTAATGCGAATGATTCAAGAAGGAAAATTAAATGTAGCAATGACTCAAAATGTTTCACACAAAATGACAAATTTCGACCATTTTTCTTCAAGGAGAGAAAGGAAGACTCAAACAACACTTTCAAGTTTGAAGAAATGTATTTTTGACACTTTGAATCAAACCAAATCAAATCAAATGCACCAAAATAGTTTAATTGGTTAGCTATGAAAGAGGATTTTGCGACACTTCACTTTTTCGACAAAAATTGAAGCTTTTAGGACACTTTTTCTATCGAAACAACACATTGGTTAACACTACTTTTTGATAATGGACTGTAAATGAAAAACAAACACACAAAAACATTCACCAATCCTAATCTAAATAGAGGCTGATCTAAATGATGTAAGGTGGTTTCAGTAATGAGATATTTTTCAATTTCAGCAAGCAACCAAACAGGAATGAAAACTAGTCAAAAACCTCAACTCCTAGATGGAAAAATTGAGTTTCAATCATCCATCATAGGTTTTAGTGATAGACAGTGTGATACATATCACTTTTCCCATTCGGGAACTGAGATGCATAGCAATTTACAATTCAGAATAGTGTGATGGTCATAGGGAGCGATTCTGAAAGTGTTTTTGGCTCAAATTTGATGCAGTTTTCAATGGATTAAGCTTGATTTTAATGAACAATAATAAGTAAAGTGTAATGGAATGTCTTATTAGGCTACTAAGCTACCAAAAGGGAATTTTGATGCTTTTTCAAATCAAATTATCAAGATATAAAATAAACCAGAGATTAACTGAATTAGCATTTATCTACTACAAAATTGTATAACAAAAGTGGTTCGAAAGATTCCTAGCTAGCTTCAGACTCTGTCTACAGTTTATATAATTCAACATAGAGCAAGAAATAGAAAAAAATAATCATCGTTCCCTAGCGGAGTCACCAATTTGTTTCTAGGAAAACAGTATTTCTAAGAAATACTAGCCCTCTAGCTTTGACAGCTAACCTAGTAACAACAGTCAAAGCAAGTCACTATCTTTCCTATGAGTGATAAATAAGAAAGAGATTATGAAAGACCAACCTGTAACTTTCGCTTGAAACCTCGCTTGATATCCCTCTCCTTTGGCCGATCTCATAACTCCTCCCTGTACTTAACACGCTTGGAGAGTACCTGCACAACTACAGAAACAAAGACCTGTCAAAGCATAATGATCCATCACAACATAAACATCATAGAATCATAAATATGATAAACAAATGAATGCATTTATAGTTAACATAATCAATTGGGAAAAATATTGAAGAACTTTATTGATAACAAGGAGAATTACAACCTATAAGAAGTATGATGCAGTGCCATCCTCCCAGCTTCAAGCCTTCTCCACCTCATGAATCAGTAAGAACACACCAACAATAACACAATGCTTTCACCTCAATATTGAAACTAGTAGCACTTCCTTACAACTCAGAATAATTTAGCCTCCTTATCTCTTGGATGAGAGATCCTTTTATAGATGATTACAGGAGGTTGATTCATCAATGGGGATGATGAATGCCTTTCTATTTTTAGGAATTGGTTCCATGAAAGATGGGAATTGGAGGTGGTTTCCTAATTCCCTTAGTCATCCTTGGGTGAACCTAGAGGGGCAAGTGGCACAGGAGAAGTTTCTAGAAGTTTCCATGAGCAACCAACTCTCAAACTCTCCTAGAATTTTGTCCTACCTTTCCCATCACACCTACTAGAGGGCCAAACTACGATGCATAGCACTTTGACAGTGCAGTACTTGCTATGCATAGCACCCTAACACATGGCTTTTAGCAATGATTCATTTAGGCACACTTTTTGATTGATTTTTGAGATGGAACTTTTGGGGAATGAGGCATTTAGATGACTTAGTTCCTTTAGGGCATAAAACAACTATTTTAGGGGTTGATGAACCCTAATACATCGACATGTGAGTTGTGGTTGATGTGCCCAAATATGTCTATAACACCATTCTTGAATCTCCCAGCCAATATACCTTGGTCGCATGATCTAAATCCCATACAAATATTGAGGTTCCAGTAACGGAACCATTTGTTGGTAGAATAATTTAAGTGAAGATTGATAGAGGGTTTAGCCTATGGTGCCAAGAAAAGTGTTCTGCATAGTCTAGCACTTTGTCGTAATTTTCACTCCCTTGGATCAAAGGATCATCTCACTTGAGGCGAGCTAGAACCATAGAAAGATAGTAGGGAATATATAAATATAAATTATGTATTTTGCACAACCATTCATATATTCACATGTGGCAATTTAACTTATACATTTAATAGAAAATAAAATCACATAGAAAATTTTAAAAGGGATATGCAAAATACGTAAATAGATGACAAAAATCCCATGCTCCCTTTATTATTAAAACATCAAAGATGGATTACAATAACATTTATCCATTACATCTCATGACACATTAGAAACTTGCACACAAATATTATAGCTCAAACAAGTATCGAAATAAATCATTACATATTTAGATACTCCTATAAGTAGTCTTTCTCTCAAATAGTTCAAATCCCAAACATTACAACACCTTATAAACTTTTCAATGCTCTATAAACTTTAAAATGTAGTCTAAACTTGTTTCTCATTGCTCTAAATATTATTTCATAACCCACACTTGCTTGATTTGGTCTTCAATCCCCCACTTTCTTGATCTAGAGTTTTCCAAAACCTTGGTCCATTACCTTGGTTTACCTATTGACTGTATCAAGATCGAGTCCAACTTGTGTGGTATGCACCCATACTTTCCTCTGCACAAGTCCAAAAACAATATTTCACTGCCACTTTGAATTTTTTATGCTCTACTTCTGGTGGGTTTATCCAAAATATCCCCTACATCTTCTATTCCTTAAAAAATGAAGGACCCAACAAGAACATCAGGGAGGCGCTATAGGGTTGAATTAAGAGGAGAAAAGGAGTCTAAACCACTAGGAATTTTCCTCAAACTCCCATGAACATAAATAAGTCATCTTGAGAAGGGTGAGTGGCCTCCTCCCTCTGCACTTTACATATAATTGCATAGATAATTATACTTGCTACAAGCATCCTATAGCAAACCCTTTTGCAAACAAATTCCTTTGAAAACATTATTTTATCACATAAGAAAGTCTAGACAAGATGAGAGGAAGTTTCTTTCACTATAGTTAAGGGTATCTACTATCATTCTTCTCCTTCTTTGACCAAAAAGCATAAGCCACCCTATCTCTACCTCTGCACCCAGACTACTCAGAGGAAAACCTTGAAAAAATCCCTTTGAACAATTTAATGAAGGAGAAATATGAGCCATGGGGGGGGGGGGGTGTGAAGAGTTTCAATCAAAGAGAGCCCACAGACACCAAAATAATCCATCAACATCCTCTTATTAGAGACATTTTTCTCAGACACTAGTGAGTGTGGTTCATTGAAGAATTTAAGGGGTATGATGATAAGGTAACCCATGAGTTTTAGATTGTAGGAATTTACAGGGTAAGCTCCTCAGATAGAACACCAAAGGACATTGCTCACAAACAAATCACAGATCACTACATAAGTATTCTTGACGTGGTTAAAACCCTCAAAGAGGGAAAAAATCCATGGCTTGAGCCAATGTGACCATTTCAAGAAATTTATTAATAAAAGAATTACAATTTACATAAGCTTCTCTCATGAATTCTCGCCCTACAAATGACCCTCCATGCTCTTTAAATAGAGATCATGGACCAATTGGGAGTTAAGCCAAGGATAAAGTGTCGGTAATATCGAGGAGAGAATGAACCATTGGATCACTTCATGTCTAGAACATATCATGACCATCAGATTGTAAGTTACAAATGTACATAGTAAAGAAACACACTTTACCTATCTCTACACTAGACCAAGTCATATTTAACTATTTCCTATGTGTCGAAATATCCTAACATCCCCCCTTAAAAACAACTTGGGATAGGATTGAAGGATTTACAAATATGACACAATAGGATAAGGAAGGAGGCATTAGAACCTATCCCCCCTTAGTGACAACTTCCTGAACTCCAACCATAAATCGAAGTTTAGTAAACTTCGCCTCCGTGAGAGCCTTTGTAAAGATGTCTGCAACTTGATCATCAGTTGAACAATATTGCACTTCAAGGACATAGTCATGAATGAGTTTTCTAATGAAGTGCATGTGTATTTCAATGTGTTTGCTGCGCTAATGTTGGACTGGATCTTTTCATAGTTAAATAGCACTTTGATTATCACACCAAAGTGTAGTCGAATGCTATTGCTGAAAGCCAAACTCTGATAGGATCTAATGAAGCCACATGTCTTCCTTACTAGCTTCTACGGTGCCACGATACTTTGCTTCTGCTGAAGCAAGAGAAATGGCACTTTGTTTCTTGCAACTCCATGTAATAGGTCTAGAACCAAGAGGGAACACATAACCGTCAATAGACTTCCGATCATCAGGGTCACCAGCCCAATCGAAATCAGTGAAACCAACCAATAGAGGAGATGCTTCTGCACTGTAATGAATCCCAAACTGAATTGTACCTTGAACATAACAAAGTATTATTTTAGCTGCTTTCCAATAACTTTCATGTGGGTTTTGCATAAACCGAGCAATAATTCCAACAACAAAGGAAAGGTCAGGATGAGTATGGGTCAGATACAAAGGTTTTCCTAGAAGTTGAGGGTATAAGGTAGCGTCAACTTTAGCGGAAGTACAAGTGACTGAAAGTTTGACTCTAGAATGAAAGGGAGAAGGGGCTGGCTTACAGTCTTCCATGTGAAAGTGGCGTAGAAGATCACATGCATACTTGGAATAGGAAAGGGAAATACCTTCCTTGGATTGCAAGACTTAAAGACCAAGAAAATAATGCAAGTGTCCTAAGTCTTTCATTTCAAACTGCTTTTTAAGGCTGGACTTCACATGGTTTACAAGGTTGGGATCACTACCAGTAAGGATAAGATCATCAAACATAAAGAACAAGAATGATAAGAGACTTACCCACTTTCCTGGTGTAGACAATATTGTCACAATGACACCTAGGAAAGCCAGTATCTAAAAGAAAGCTATCCATTTCGGCATACCAAGCCCAAGGGGCTTTCCTGAGACCATAAAGGGACTTCTTAAGCCAACATACAAGGCTAGAGTCTGGTTGTATAAATCTAGGAGGTCATTCCATTTAGATTTCTTCATGCAAGTCCCCATGCAAAAAGGAAGATTTAACATCCATTTGATGGACTTCCCATTTGAAAGAGGCAGCAAGGGAAAGAACAAGGTAGATAGAGTTCATTTTGGAAATAGGGGTGAAGGTTTCAGTATATTTAATGCCTTCAGCTTGTGAATAACCCTTAGCAACAAGACGATCTTTATGTTTATCAACTTTTCCATCTAGACTTCCATACTTTGTTCTATAAACCCATTTACATGTAACAAGTTTTCATCCCTTTGGAAGAGGAACAAGATCCCATGTATCATTTGCCAATAATGAATGATATTATTCATTCATAGCTATGTCCCAATCTGGATGGCCTTAAGCTTCTGCAAAGGTGTCAGGATCATAATTCGTTGGAGCTTGAACCAATAAAGAAGAGGTTCTATCAAACTAAGAACGAGTGCGATGTTGATCTGTAGGATCACCTGTAAGAGCACCTGCTACATCCCAAGTAGCACGAACCCATTTTGGAAGCTGAGGAGCTGAAGGAGGATCCTGAGAAGGTGGGGTGGATTGTCATCCTCGCTGTCATCATTTGAAGAAGAAATATTTTCAGAAGTAGAAGGGATAGAGAGAGGTGGCACATCCGCCAAACTAAGCTCGTAGGCCGATATATTTTCAGAAAAATTTACATCTCTTCTAATGACAAAATTTTTGGACTTAAGTGGAATAAGTTTATATCCTTTTACATCTTCAGGCTATCCAACAAAAATACTTTTTTCACTCTTAGGTTCTAAAGCTTTATGTTTCTCATCTAGAATATGGGCCCATGCTTCACTTCCAAAAACACGAAAGTGACTTACATCTGGTTTAATTGAGCTCCATGCCTCTTCTGGAGTGATATTCTTTAAAACCTTAGTAGGAGTGCGATTTACTATGTAATTTGCACATTTAATTGCTTCTTCCCAAAGATTAAGACTAAGTCCTTTACATTGAAGCATACAATTAGCCATTTCCTTTAAGGTGCAATTATTCCTTTCAGCTACACCATTTTGTTATGGAGTATATGGAACAATATGTGGAATTTGAATTCCATGCTTAGTGCAAAAGTTGATAAATTTGTCGTTAACATATCCTCCGTCATTAACAAATCTTAGCTCAAGAATTTGATGTCCATATTGTTTCTCAACAAAGGCCTTAAAGTACAAGAACATGTTAAATACTTCACTCTTGAGTTTTAATAAGTATACCCAATTGCGTCTAGAGAAATCATCAATGAAAGTTAAGAAATACTTGTAGCCAGATAATGAAACCACTAGAAGTGGACCACATAAATCACTATGCATAAGTTGTAAAGGGTTTGAAGCATGCCAACAGGCATGTTTTTCAAAACTATCCTGACGATGTTTTCTTAGCACATATTTGGAACAAACACCATCTTTGCAAGATACCGTAGGAAGACCTGTCACCATATTCTCTTTACGTAGATTTTGAAGGGAGCAATAGTTTAAGTGACCAAATTGCTCATGCCAAAGTTTGTTCACTTCATCATTATGATCAACAAATACCAAGGGAAGAGTTGATGACCCAAAGTTGTTAAACTTATAAAACCTTGTAGAATCATCAGCAATGCCAATAGCTAAAATCTATTTAGGATCTCTTAGGTCCTTAATTACAACATCATGAGGTGAAAATTCAACGGTTTTACCTTCACTTTAATGAGTTATATGATATAAATATAGAAGGTTGTAGGATAAGGTTGGAACACACAATACATCATTAAATTGACCATTGTCTAGATGAACAGTTCCAGTCCCTACAACACTAAGAGATCTATCATCACCAACATATATATTTTTGGTGTTACAATTATTTAAAGAAGAAAACATGGCTTTGTTATTTTCCATGTGATAAGAATCTCCAGAATCAATGAGCCACTCATTAGAATGAGAATAAGAAGATACATTTAGTGCATAACCAGACCGATATGCTTGAAAACCACATGCAGAAAGTGTTATTCCTAAAGATGAAGTTGAAGTTGAAGAGTACTCCAAATGGATGTTATGCTTCTTCATTGCTACTTCCAAGACTTCCATCTTCTTAAAGCATTTGGATTCTAAGTGGCCATCTTGATTACAAAAGTGGCAATGTCTATTAGTCTTCTTCCCTTTGTTTTATTTGCCTTATCATTTGGTTGAAATGATTATTCATTTTGAAAGTAAAACTGCATAGGACCCTTGTTTGGTTTAGGACCATTCCTTTTAGGATACTAATTTTTAGGATTCTTTGAATTTGGTTGTTTTTGGGTGACTATGGTTTTCTTAGAAGATTTTCCAAGATTAAGAAGACCAAGATGTAAGAGTTTTTCTTGTTCACTTATTAAAGAATCATAAAATACATCAAAAGAAGGGGACTTGTAGCCTTGTCCTTGAGAAATAAAGGCTTCTCTAGTAGAATGGAAGGTGGAAACAAACACAGAGCAGGCTGGTCCCTACTTAGTAATGGAATAGATAAGGCTAACATCTTCTTTCTTAACCTTAACACCTTCCAAGACAAGTCTAAGGGTCTTGAACTTGGACAAAAAATATTCAACGAAAGAAAAATTCTTGGGGTCCAATGTAAGCAGCTAATTTTATAGTTGATGGGCTCCAATCTCATTTTTAATTCCAAAAACCTTAATGAGTTGTTTCATTGCTTCATTAGGGGTATCAAGTTTTGCAATATGGAATCTAAGGTTTAGAGTAATAGACATCCCTATCAACCCATGTGCTTGATCTTACCTATTTTCCCATTTGGCTACCTTATCTTCATCTTTAGGTTTAGTTTCTTAGCCTAATTTTATTCTATTAAGACCTTTACTTCTAAGTAAATCCACAATGTAGGACCACCATTGGAAGTAGTTGGTGTTGTCAAGAATAACTTGGCATGGATTTTCCATTTTAACAGAAAATGAAGTTGTACATGTTGAATCTAAGTGTTCCAATGGAAAGATCTTGCAAAAATAGGTTGATTAAAAAAAAACGGCTTCCGGATGAAGAAGTTATGACTTTTTGAAGAAAAGTTGTTGAAGATGTTGACGAAGTTTGTGAATGAGCGGAAGTGAATGATAATGTCATATTTAAAAAAAATCCACCCCCTGTCCCCACCACCTTCCAAACTTAATCTAATTAGCTCACTTTAAAAAAAAATTATGTGACCCACTTTTATAAATAAGTGAAAGTCACCTTTACAATGGTAATTTATGAGCTACTCACTAAATTACAACTTAAATAAAAGATAAAGAGACTTTAGAATTATAAGTGACTCACTTTTTATAATGGGCGAGAACACTTTTACATAAAGTAACTTGAAAACATAAGCTACATGTGCTTTTCGAAAAACTAAGTCAACAAAAAGAAATGCTTGAACCCAAGACCTTTATTCTCATAAAGTAACTTTGGACCAAGTGAGCTAGTTTAAAAGGTTAGTAATTTTTGGAAAAGAGGAAGGGTTTTTTTTTTAGTAGTCACTGAAGCTTTGGGGTGTGTGCTTACTTGAAAAATCTATTTTTGCCTAGAAAACAAAAAACCACACAACCCAACACAGACATACAAAAAAAAACCAAACCTTATGGCTTGAAGTTGACTTTTGCCATAACCTATATATTTTCCTCAATCTTTTTTATTTCCAAGATAACACTAAAGTGCGGTGGAAAAGAGCATATGCATGAGAAAAATCCTTCCTTTCTATTTCTGATTTCTCTAAATCGTACATAGTCGCGAGGCAAAGAGGATATGCAAAAATGAAAGGTATAGATCCAGTAATACAAAAAACAGAGAGCTAAACAAACCGAAATAAATAGAGAGATGAATAACTAAAATTAAAAATAAACAATGTATACCTTTATATCTTAAAAATGACGTAGCTAGGGATATCAGAAACCTTTTCGCATGAAACGAAAGGGGTTGCTCACTAGAAAATATGCTCCTAACACAATAGAGCAGTCGTCTCAACACGAAAGTGGTTAGAAACAGTAGATCTAGGACACGATGGTCAGATGCAGTTGTACAAGCTTCAAATTTCAACCACCAATAGATATGGACATCAAACAACTCTGATACCATGTAGGAATTTACAAGGTAATTTCCTTATATAGAACACCAAAGGGCACCGCTCACAAACAGATCACAGATCACTACACCAGTATTCTTGACATGGTTAAAACCCTCAAAGAGGGAAACAATCCATGGCTTGAGCCAACACGACCACTTCAGGAAATTTATTAATAAAAGAATGAAAATTTACATAAGCTACTCTCATGAACATTCACCCTACAAATGACCCTCCATGCTCTTTAAATGGAGATCATGGACCAATCGGGTATTAAGCCATGGATCAAGTGTCAGTAATACCGAGGAGAGAATGAACCATCAGATTACTTCATGTATAGAATATATTATGACTGTCAAATTGTAAGTTACAAATGTACATAGTAAAGAAACACACTTTACCTAACTCTACACTAGACCAAGTTATACTTAACTATTTACTATGTGTCGGAATATCCTAACATAGATGGCCCTCGATTCTCATGGAGAATAAAGTGCTACCACTGTTGTAAGAGAATTGGCCATCCATTTGAACACAAAGTTCATCAGCAAAGTGACCACTATACCCATAGGAGTTCGAAGGGGAAAAGAGGATAGGACAGTAAATGCCACAACCAAGAAAAAAATATTTCTCCCTCAAGAGGAGCCTGTTGAAGACAAAAATGGGGTGAGAAGAGAGAGCCTCCACTACCATTTGGATGAAGTAGCCTATAACATCCTTAAGTACATATATTGTTAGGGAACGCTGAGTATTATGTATGCCTATCAATTTAGGATTCTTTATGAGTTAAGGTTCTAGACAGAGTTACCAATTACAAGAATGCTTAGTGTTCCATGTTTCATTTTTCATTCCATCGTTGAAATGAGCAAGAGAGTAAGGGAAGGGAATCACTAGAACATTGCCAATCATGGCCTCATTAATATTATTGTAACGAATTCCTTAAGCCATCTTAGAGGTCTTGTGTTGTGGTATGACTTTGTGGACATGGATAGGGAGGCCTTCATTTAGACACAAGTCGTTACCTCAATACAATAATAAGAGACACCAAAATCTATCGCTGGAGGAAGGAAAGAAAGAGAAAAGATAGAGGAAGAAGGAGGAGGAGATTAGAAAACAGAAAAATAAATCCCTAATGAGCCCTATAGATCTTAAAAGACAAGAAAATAAGGGAAACAAATAAGCCTCTCACAAGGAAACACAAAACAAGAGGTCATTGCTACCTTGGCCACACTTAGCACACCTGTAAAGCCTAAGAGAAGGAAGCCCGGGCTGGGCCCCTTGTACTATAATAGGAGAAAGAGAACCAAGATCAAGTAAGGGAAACACAAACCTCCTTCAACAGTCCCAATCAAAACTAATGAGTCAGCCAACCAAGAAGGAAAATTGGGGTCCAGTGAATGGAAAATTGAGGAAGTCAACTACCCTAAATCCAAGGGTAAACAATCCTTACCATTCATAGGAAGGCCCACCACTAGAGAAGTCACATTTAAGAATAATAAGCATAAGCTACCCTGCTACAAGAAAAAATAGAGGAGATATAGGCAAAAACATGGCTGCTACTAGAAGGAACATCTCTACTACATGATCAATAGGGAATGCTACAAGAAAGTGCATCCACATCAAAAAGGGAAGAATAAGGTCTCCTATAACTCCAGGAACCTAAACCAAAACCTAACCTTGGATCCTCCTACAAATTTCTTTAGGGAGGGATAATTATACCCGAGAAATTTACAGGCCCCCTCTTATTCAAATTGGAAGGAGAGAGGGCAAGAACTCAAAGATGGATGTAGATTTCAAAGTCAAAGAAGGTATAGTATGTGGGTCTTATGGAGGATAAATTATAAGAAATGGGAAAATAAATGGCTGACCTAAGATTAAGAGAGTCAAGTATGAGGAAGCAACTGTAATTAGAGAACAAGAGGCTAATGGAGCAACTGCAGGAAAAAGGGGTACAACTTGCCACCATGGCAAGTTTTTTCATGGAAGCCATAGAATGCAGGAAACCATCCAAGTCCTATGCCATATTCCTCAAGGAGAGTGGCTACAATTCTAGATAAAAAAATTAGCATAGTATGTCTCTCTACCATTCGAAGATTACCAAAAGTTCATTGACTTTTGTCAAAAGCGAAGTACTAAGGATAGAGCCAAAATGGTTAAGTTATATATGCATAATATCATCCTCATAGACATGAAATTTTGGGACCCCAACTTAATATTGGGGGACATGTAGCTAATGGAAGTAGCCTCTTGGTTGACCCATGAAGAAACAAGTATTGAGGAAGTGAAGAGGGTGATGACCACAGAAGAAAATGAGCCCTTGTACATCAGTGTAGAGTTACTGAGCCCAAAGGTTGTCATAAATAACCACAACATCATCTCCAACGATCCAAAATTGGCCCCTCGATACATGGAAATGCAAGAATAAGATAACTTGCACTTTGAGACCACCTTTATGTTGTTGAGGACTAAAATCTTGTAGGCTTTTCAAAGGAGATGGCATGCTCAACCTCATAGTTTGAAAATCAAATAGTATCACTCTCCTAAAAGACTAAGGAATTCCATGGAGAGAACCTCACTTTATAAAAGGATCATTCAATGGCTAAAGATTAGTTGGATAGGGATCAAATTCAGTCCTTGCTTATTGTTGAGCCTAAAGGATAGAAGAGACCAGACAAAAGAGAAAAAGGAGTGGGTAGACATAGAAGAAAATACAGGGTTCTATGTATAGGAAGGCACACAAACTCAGATGTTGTGGGATGTTAGAGAGGACACTAGGGCCATGAATGAACTTCACATTAGTGAGTGAGTTCATCATAGGGTGAGAAATACCTTCAATAGGTGGGTGATGATGGGTCCCATTAATAACTATATTTTGAGGCCCATTGTGCTATCCTCCAACCCTTAAACTATTTGTTTCTCCCATTAATTTACATTTTTATCCTAATGTGGAGACTAATGTGCTTAATAGCGAGACTAGAGGGTGCATGCCATATTTCATGGCCTAATGTGGTTAATATGCAAGCAAAAGAAGAATTTTTGGAGACATTTACTATGTAGGGGTTTGTTGGAGGCATCTAGAGAGAATATAGGAGGCCTATCCACTACATTAAGTCTCCAACTCAACTTGAGTTCTAAGATTCCTCACCAAGAGATAAAATTCCAATGGAAGCTGGGGAACTCAAGTGCATGTAGAGATGTAAGGGAACTAGATCAATTAATTTCAATATTTTGGAAGGAAGGATCCCTTATCTCAAGGGAGATGCTCCTCGGTCACTTTTGTATAAATAAATAGGACAAAGGGCTCATTAGGATTCTAAATTTTGGAGCTAGAAAGATTTATTGAAAGTATATCCATTTTGAGAATATGTATTTTCACTCTATTTTTTGTTAATGAAAGTTCCTTTGTTGATCTCCATCTGAGATAGCTTAAGAGGGTTAGAATCCTTCGATTAGGACCCAAACTAGAGATTTTAGTCCCTCTCATGAATTTTTCCTCTTCTTTTTTGTTCAAATTGTTGTATTTATTTCCTTGTTTAATTAAGAATTAGATTGCAATAATTTTAGTTGTAAGTATGTTCACCACCTCTCTTATGGGAAGTGTAGTTGAAAAGTCTACAACAACCAACCAAAAATATGTGTTTATGATTTCTTGGAACTTTCTTGGCTTTAGATTGATATTCTCTTGCATTCTTGGTTTCTTCACCTTAAAAGTTAATATCATGATTTGGAAAATAAATTAGATGAATGTTGTAGGATATAATGTATCTTGAAGAAATAAAATTCAACTCATCCTCTCCACTTTCATTAATTTTACTACAATATTGATTAGTTTATGTATGTCCTTGATTCCTAGTCTACATTGGCTTCCAATGACTTCCAAGGGTTGGCACACTCATCCACATCCACTTATAGATTTCCATCCTCCTCCTTGACATATCAAACTACTTTCAAGGTCTGCCACCGAGATCATCTTTTAAGGGCCAATGAAGGACATTGTGGACATGAACTTTTTTGCAAGATGAGCCTCCGTGGGGTGCTAATATTGGAAAAAGGAATCGTAAATCCTTCATACACCCTCATCCACCTTCTTCCACCTTTAGAACACCATCCTTTCCCTTAGAAATCTCTCATACCTAATCCTGTAGAAAAACTGAGCTTCTTGTAGCACCCTGTAGTAGTCCTATAGCACTACCCAAACTCAACCAAATCTCCCCTAGGATATTGATCTTTTTTCTATCTTTAGATTGAATGATGACTGTTTGGCTTTTGAATCCATGATTAGGGAGACCCAAGGACCACTCTAGACCCATCCTTCCTCCTCTACAAACACAAAATAACAAATAGAGTGAGGAAGTAAGTTTTCAAATTTGAATCACAATGAGAATTCTCATATGAATTGAGTAAAGACCCCATTGTTATTGTTAAATCTATATTACACTTAGTGACATGAAGGTAAACTCTTCAATGCAAGAAAAATAGACTTAGTTTTTGAATTTCCTAGTTGTGTGTTGTAGACTGAATTTCTTCTTTCCAAACAATTTGCAATTAGATTACTAATTTCCATTTTGCAAGTAGAATATTTATTTGATTTGTTTGCAAATAGAGTAGCATAGTTTATTTCTATAACTAGTGTAGTATTTCCCTTTGCTATAGTTACAATTAGTCCCTACATCTAATGAATGGAACTTTCATTTCTACAATTAGGTTAATGCTCCTTTCCTTGCAATTAGGGTATGATTTTTGTCTTTCAACAAAAAAATATCTTTGTAGTTAGTTGAAGGAATGGTATCTACCTGTCTTGATTTGATCTAATAAGTGAGGGTGACATGATTAAAACATGACTTATAGTGCATATAGCACTTTCAACTCTAAATTTGTAAAAACTCCAGGTTGATAATTTATGTTAGAGTCTTTGCAGTTGCAACATCCTTAATGCAATCTCATCAAACAAATTTATTGTGGTTGAAACAAGGAATCTTAAGCCAAGATCAGAGCGATATGTTTTTCCAAGACAATGTGAATAAATATGCTATGTCGAATGTTCTAAGTAAATAAGGTTGGTCATATGCTATTATATATAATCCCATAGGAAGGCCCGTAAAGTATAATGTAGACAAAGAAGATGAAATTAAAAAATAAGATGATGTAGAGGAGCAGGGGGTTCATGCAGTGTCAAACGAAGATGTCGAAGAAGTTCAAGGAATATGTGCTAATCAAGACAATGTTAATTTGGATGAAGTATATGATATTTACATCATGTTGGATGAAAAACTTGATGAAGTTGAACCAAATGTAGAAGAGAATGTTCCCAATGATGATATTGACGATGATGATGATGATGATGATGATGATGATGAGGTTGATGCTGATATGGCGAATAATTTGTACATGAATTCTGAAATGGATGATACAGATGATGAGATGGATAAGGAAGAAGATTAATGATATCAAAATGTTAAAGATTACGAGGTATGTATTTACATGTTTTCAGTTGGTTTTTTCTCTTTCATTCACATTAATTTTTTATTTTCCTAGTTCTTATTTTTTTATGTTATTATGTTTCTTTCAAATATATTATATTAGATAGATTGGGTATGGGGAATTAAGAGTGACATTGGGGGGGGGGGGTGTGTGGTGGGGTTGGGTAGGGGCCATATGAGCTTCCGCCTTCACGTGGTTGGACTTTTTAAGTAGAGAATATATTATTCTTGAAATGAAGAGAAGCTCATTTACATTTATACCACAATTTCCAATTTTCACTTTAATGGTTCGTTAAGCAAGCGTACGAACAAAATTGGTTGACAGGTGAACCAAACGACATGGAAGTCAGAAAGACAAGTGAAATAAGGTAAGCTGATGGCTTCCCATGAATTCAGTTCCCACCAGTGTGTCATAATGATTTTTCAAAAATTGACTAAATTAATGTTTAGGTGTTAAAAGCTGGTTTATAATTGGCTGATTATGCAGCATGGATGCATTAACAAATGATAATATTTTGTTGTTATTGATGAGATAACGATTGTTTTTTACTGATTTTCATAGCAAGGCGAACTCTCATGCCCTAGACGCACCCACATGAAGGCGGACTGCCCGAACGCCCCTTGGGGCATCACAAGTTAGGCACACCAAGTCGTTCGCCCAGTAGGGGTGCCTGTGAGACAAGTTGGTGGGTTGACCTGACTTGGAAAAGGTGCGCTTGTATAAAAGAAGTAATAGCAGGCCATGAATCACCATTAATAGAGTTCCCACCAAGAGGTATCATAATGATTTTTAGAAAATTGACGAAAGTAATGTTTAGGTGTTAAGATTCAGTTTATAATAGATTGATTATGCAACATGGTACTAACAAATTATAATATTTTCTTGTCATTGATGAGAAAACAAAGCAGAGGCACCCAGGTTCCCATGGGGGTGTCACGTGTTGGGCATGCTAGGATGCCTAGCGCCTATGGGGCATCGCATGCTGGGAATGCCAAGGCGCCCACCCGACAGGGGCGTCTTTGCGACAAGTTGGTGAGTCAGTCCGACCTAGAAAGGGGCGCTCACATTAAAGATGTAAGGTCAGCCCATGACTTCCCATGAATAGAGTTCCCACTAAGGGGTCTGATAATGATTCTTATATAAATCACTAAAGTAATGTTTGGGTGTTAAAAGTCATTTTTTAATTGATTGATTAGGCAACATATAAATTATAATATGTTGTTGTTATTGATGAGAGAAAGAAGGTGGGGTGGCTGGGAGCCCATGGGGGAATCACGTGTTGGGCATACCAAGGTGCCCGATGCCCATGGGGGAATCACATGCTAGGCACACTAGGGCACCCACCCAGCAGGGGCACCCATGCGATGAGTTTGTTAGTCGTCCTGACTTGGTAAGGGAACCCACGCTAAGGAAGTAATTTCAGCCCATGACTACCCATGAACAAAGTCCCCAGAAGGGAGTCTCATAATGAATTTTAGAAAATTAAGTAAATTAATGTTTATGTGTAAAAGTTGGTTTATAAATGAATATTGATCATGCAGCATGGAAATAACAAATGATAATATTTTTTCATCATTGGTGAGCTAATGATTTATGTTCATTACTAGGCACGCCAGGGTGCCTGAAATCCACGGGGGTGTCACGTGCTGGGAATGCCAGGGCGCCCACTCGGTAAGGGGGTACGTGCAACGAGTTGAGTTGTTGGCTCAACTTGGCAAGAGGGGCCCACATAAATGAAGTAATTTCAGCTCATGTGTGACCATGGACAAATTTCCCACAAGGGGGTCTCATAAATATTTTTAGAAAATTAAGTAAACTAATGTCTAGGTGTTAAAAGTCAGTTTATCATTAAATGTTGATCATGTAACATGGAAATAACAAATGATAATATTTTTTTCATTAATGACATAATGATTTGTGTTCACTTATTTGCATAGGAGGGAAAACGCCCCCACCCTGGGCACACCCGCATGAAGTCAGGGCACCCAAGCACCCATGGGAGCATTGCATGCTAGTAACTAGAGAGTGACTGGTGCCCGTGGGGGCATTGCATGCAGGGCATGCTAGGGTGCTTGATGTCCATGGGGGAATCATGTGTTGGGCATGCCAAGGTGCTTGCATGGAAGGGGCACCCATACGATGAGTTGGTCAGTTGACCCGACTTCGCATGGGGCACCTGCACAAAAGAAGTAATGCCAACGCATGACTTCCCATAAATAGATTTCCCACAAGGGGATCTCATAATGATTTTTAGAAATGCAGTAAATTAATTGTTAGGTGTTAAAAGTCGTTTTATAATTTAATATTGATCATGAAGCATGGAAATAAAAAATGATAATATTTTGTTTTCATTGGTGAACTAATGATTTGTTTTCATTGATTTGCATAACGGGGCAAACACCTATGCCCTGGCGTGTCAACACAAATGAGGGGCGCTCGAGCGTCCATGGGTGCGCCGTGTGTTAGGTACACTAGGGCACCTGTGCGATAATTTGGTGCGTTGGCCCGACTTGGCATGGGGTGCCCACACAAAAGAAGTAATCTCGTCCCATGATAACCCATGACTAGAGAATGGGGCCAACGTTGAAATTTTTTTGGTTTGTGCTCATATGCATTGAAATTTAACATGGTTATGGTATATCGATGAATTTACTATATGGGAGGGTTTTGAGTCTCAAATATGACTCACATAAATAATTTGACAATTAAACAACAAAATTATAACATATATAAATGTCAAGGAGATGAAATTTATTTATTACTATTTACCAATTGTGGACTTATTAGTGCTAATTGTCCTTCCTTATTGTATGGAAATTCATGAGGCTAGTCAGTACTGATCCGATGGCAGTCTTGGTTTGATAGAAAAATCTCTAAGGTAAGGCTTCGGGCTAGGACTTACGAGCTCTATAGGTATCCTCAAGTCCAATAAAAAATATCTAGTAACAAGGCTCCGAAAGGTAGGCCCACTAGCTTCAGGTTAATATATCATTATAGAACATGCATATTAGGACTATGTCTAGTTCACAAAATATGAGTTTAACTACTAGTAACTTGATCATCTTCACATAATTGTACAAAACCTTATGATTTCTGAACCTTTGAAATGTGTTACAAGACCTTTGAATTCTAGCACAGGCCTTTGAACTTTATCCTAGTATTCTCAACCTCACGATGATTCAAACTCTCCATGTTTGTATTTGTTATAAGTTGTATTGAGCTCCATAATGAATTTGAATATGGAATATCTCTTGTGTGTCTGTTGCAGTCATCAAGCCATCTATTCTTCTCAATGAATTTTATTATTGAGCAATTGTAATATCTAATTACAATTGATTTTGCATATAATTCTTTCATATACATCGTAGATAGTAAAGTGTATCTATGATGTTCACAGTCAACCAAATAGAAATTTCATAAGAAAGTTCGTGAAGGTTCATACATTTTCCACTAACCAAACTTGTTTTTTTTTATATGTCCAATGATCTAAATTCTCTAGAGATTACGTCAGGCTTGAGCAGTGGCTTCAGAAACTACGACCTAGGGAATTCCAGGTCATCAAAATCAATCGAGAATCATGTCAGTCTAATTTAAGGGTATAAATTATATCCTTAATTATATTATCAATCCAAACTTCGTAAGCTTAGAAGCACACCAAAATTTATGGTTTAGAGACAAATTCTAAAAGATTAACACTTATTAGTTTGAGATCTTAAGAATTATTGTCAAACAAACTTCAATCTCCCTTACAGGAGATGGATCCAAAAATCTTCCAATAACAAGATTAACAACTTCACATCATCAATTTCTTCAAAATAATGAATTAACTAATGGTGCAACAATAAATAAAATGAGCAATCTTTGACAAGTCTAGCTTATTGAAAATGAAAGAGATACTAAGCTCTCTTACAAGAGGTCAATTCATAATATCTCTTATCAAGCATATCAATAAAATCTTTGTCAAATATACTAAAATAAACCACAAATATACTCAATGAAATTACATACCAAAATAATGAGAAACTAGTGCACAATGGGGGCACTCCATGCTTCGCTTGCACACTTTAAGTGAAGACCAACTTAAATGAACTTGATAACCAGACTAGACATCATCCATCAAGAATAGTAGAGATAAAATAAACTCTAAAACACCTCTCTTTACTTAAATTGCGAAAGTCTTCAAACTTAACATAGATAATAGATGTCTTCCTCCTTCAAATATCACATATTTATACAATTTTTTGGAACGGATTTAACCAAAAATATTCAAATGCATTTATTACAACCTTAGATAGAGGCAACAATTCGAACTCAACACTCCTATCACTAAAATTTGGGAAAATCCCTTAAAATCATAAACTGCGCAAATTTCATGCTTAAAACAGGGGATTTTATATACAATTGGCCTAGTTTCACCATCGTTGACTGGGCACCTCCATGAACCTTTTCACAAGAAAAATAGGAGTTTCACCATCCTTGTACAATGAGTATTACCCAACAACTTTTGGATTTCACCCATCCATCCTGCATATATGAAAACCATGGAGCTATTACGGGAAGTTGTAACATCTTGTAACCACTGCTAAAATTTTAATTTTAAAGAAAAAGTTCATCAAAATTTAAATCATTCAAAATAAATGAAAAATGTACCTAATTTGATTAATTTGAAATCTTTTATGGGTGGAAGTGGATGTGAAAAATGGAAAATGAAGGCAAAAGTAGCTTATATGTCCAGGAAAAACACCGAAAAGTGACACCCAACATTCCCCCAAGAGGAAGTATTTGCATGTCCTCATGCACAAAAAGTATCCTTGTGTTTCTGTTACTATTCCTCTGCTTCTTCTTCTGCCTATAGCAAAATGTCTACATTTCTCTATTCCATCTGGAGAACTATCAGTCTTTGGTATTTTCCTTTTAAAGCCTTCTTTTGATGATACCACTTGTGTGCTTGTTTGAAGATTAGGATTTCTCTCACTTTCAACCTCTTATTTCTCTCATTTATCTTTTCATTCTCCATTTGAATCCTTTGACTTTGGTCTTTCAAATTTTCATTTTCTTGTTTCAAGTATCTTTCAAGCACTTCCATTTCCTTGACAGTCCTTTTTAATTTCTTGAGTTTCTTATCTTTCTTTGAAACAATTTTCTCTTTTACCTTGTCTGGAATGATGGGATCTGGTTCATTCATTGGCGTCTCTTCTATCATTTCCTCATTTTTCTTCTCTCTTTCCTCCTATTCTTCTAGAGTTTGAAGGTACTCATATTGATATTGTTGTGCCTTATCATTTTCCTCCAAAGTTTGTCCTTTCTGAGTATGAGATCGTTTGATTTTCTTTCATATGTATGGAAGATTTTTTCTTCTTCTTTCAATTTTCCTTCTTCTTTGTTCAAACTCCTTGTTATTCTTTTCTCCAAGGGTGGTTTTGAGTTGGTTTCCCTTAGAAAGACTTCTTCCTCTTCCTCCTCACTTGAACACAAATATACTCATTTTCTGAATCATTCTCCTCTTCAAGGTTATTTCTGGTTATGCACTGATTCCACATGGAGTTCTGATTTTGAAGCTCATGCATGATGACCATTTAATTAATCCATAATGATAGAGACTCTTTTTTGGATTATTGCTTTGTTTTTGTACCCCTTTGGCCATTTTATTGAGACTTTGCAACAGGTAGTAAAACATATTGATTTTGCAATATCCTTTTAGGTGTTGCAAAAGTTTAACATGATACAAGAAAACTATGCTAAACCTCCCTTCACATGTAATAAATTTCTAAATGATATACACCATTTCATCCCAAGGATGCATGAGCCAACTTCTAAAGATTCCCTTATTCCACTTAGCTGATGACATTCTAGATCTGCAAATGAATGGTGCCCATGATTTCTCTTTCAATTGTTTAGTTTTGAAATATCTCTCTCGTTCTTGAGGAAGTCCAATGACATATGCCATGATGTCTTATGATAACCTAAGAGTAATATTTCATACAGTAGCTCTTTCTCCATCAAATGATGTTGCAAACCATAGACATGCCTTCTTATTATGTCCATTGAATTTAGTTAAAAATGAAGTCCAGTGATTTGTCTCTAAAAGCCCTAAACAGTCTTGGTGTACTGTAGAAATATCAAATTGATCTGGTCCAATTCTAGATACCATTTTGAAACAAAATTCAACTCCTTTCTTGATTACCCCTTCTAAAAACTCTGTCATGAAAAATTCAGTTTTGAAAATTTCCCTGTGTCTTTCTATTTTGGAAATTCACTGTATTTTTAACACATGGAATAACCAAAAAGAATTTTATTTTTTTTTCAATTCTAAATTCAATTTTTTTTTTCAGAAATTTCATAAAAGAGTTTGTTTGTACCTGTTGAGGCAATCTTTCTGCTCGTAAATTAAAAAAAAATTCCTTTGTAGACCTCTTTGTCCTCAAGTTTCTAGTTTCTCTGGTGTTGCCTGTTCAAAGTTCATGTATAAAAACCTTGTTTGAAATGCCTTAAAAATTCTTGATTGAACCCTTAAAATTTTTTAATGGTGTCTTATTTAAATATGATTGAATAGAGGTTAACAAAATCTCGATTCCTTTGGTTGATTCTCTTGAAAATCGATGATCGAGATTCAAAGAGATTTGGATAGAGAGTTTTTTTTCAACAAATTTCTATTGTTTTCCTTATTTTGAGCAGAGAACTGAGGATTACCTCTTTCAACGCACAGAAACATATCCTTTGAGTGATTTTATATCTCCCAACAATATGGACCTTCCACTTAGTCAACAGATTCCACCACAGGCTCGTATCCAGCTATGCACATTTAATCTCAGGCATTCACGGGTCCACAACAACCTTTGACTTTTTTATTTTTTTTTATTCTATAAAAGTTGTAATTCAGGTATACTCCAAGAGAGTCGATCGGAGCGCGGGCGGGTGGGTGTCGTGGTTTTCAAAATAAAAAACGAAGATGACATTTCTAGGAGAGCGTGCAATTTCTGAAGAGATGTATCTGTTTTCCGTGGTTTTCAACTTATGCATGTGCAGAGCTTGCTGTCGAAGGCCCGAAGCACAGGATGCAATAGCTGTCTTGGAATTGGTTGGAAGAGTCGACGTAAATTCCCAACACACAAAACCGCCTAGTTTTTCCCTGCAATTTGCTAAACCCGCTATGCTTTCATTACTGCAATTGCATTTGATACAGAGTTGAAACCCGCTATGCTTTCATTACTGCAATTGCATTTGATACAGAGTTTTCATAGCATTGATACAACTTATCAAAAATGTAATGCTGATTTTCTCTTGTTATTTTGCACATGGCAGTGATATAAATGTAATGTTGATTTTCTTCTTGTGTAACAGTTTCCCATGGAAAGGAACTCACGGATACAAAGAAGCTCGCCAAGATAATCATACTGGTAAGTGATTACTTTTCTTTTAAATATCCATTAAAAAAAAACCATTCTCTCCCCGTCCTCATCAATAAATGAGTGAAATACGGTCATACCTAATGTATACCTATATAAAAGCGTCACGACCAGGAGAGGTCACCGAAATTTTACAGCATGATTGGTGCGCTCAAATTTGTGGAACAAATTGTGCTTGTGTTGTGGTATTTAAATTTTCTTTTAGGGGCTGTACTTGAATCTTATTTAGAATTTCAATTTTTCAGAAATAGAACCGAAGATTACATTTATGGGAGAGATTACAACTTGTTGGAGATGACATTTGTTTTTCTGTGGCTTCCAACTTATCCATGTGCACGAGAGCTTGCTCTCCAGCACCAGTTTGTACAGGAGCTTGCTGTCGGAGCATAGATAGCAAGCTCCTCTGTACAAACTCATGCTCGGACAGCAAGCTCCTGTACAAACTGGTGCAGGAGAGCAAGCTCTAGTGCACATGGATAAGTTGGAAGCCACAGGAAAACAAATGTCATCTCCAACAAGTTGTAATCTCTCCCATAAATGTAATCTCCGGTTCTATTTCTGAAAAATTGAAATTCTAAATAGGATTCAAGTACAGCCCTCTAAAAGAAAATTTAAATACCACAACACAAGCACAATTTGTTCCACAAATTTGAGCGCACCAATCATGCTGTAAAATTTCGGTGACCTCTCCTGGTCGTGACGCTTTTATATAGGTATACATTAGGTATGACCGTATTTCACTCATTTATTGATGAGGACGGGGAGAGAATGGTTTTTTTTTATGGATATTTAAAAGAAAAGTAATCACTTACCAGTATGATTATCTTGGCGAGCTTCTTTGTATCCGTGAGTTCCTTTCCATGGGAAACTGTTACACAAGAAGAAAATCAACATTACATTTATATCACTGCCATGTGCAAAATAACAAGAGAAAATCAGCATTACATTTTTGATAAGTTGTATCAATGCTATGAAAATTCTGTATCAAATGCAATTGCAGTAATGAAAGTATAGCGGGTTTCGCAAATGGCAGGGAAAAACTAGGCGGTTTTGTGTGTTGGGAATTTACGTCAACTCTTCCAACCAACTCCAAGACAGCTATTGCATCCTGTGCTTCGGGCCTTCGACAGCCAGCTCTGCACATGCATAAGTTGAAAACCACGGAAAACAGATGTCATCTCTTCAGAAATTGCACGCTCTCCTAGAAATGTCATCTTCGTTTCTATTTTGAAAACCACGACACCCACCCGCCCGCGCTCCGATCGACTCTCTTGGAGTATACCTGAATTACAACTTTTATAGAATAAAAAAAATAAAAAAATCCTACAGGCTCAGCAACAACCCTACAGGCTCAGCAACTCAGCGTATTTGATTTAACACGATTTTGCATTCAAATTTAACACAACACGCTAATAAACTTTATGTACAGGCATTCTCGGTGTTCAATTCTACATATTCCACTCCAGAGAGGGTCAACATTCACTCAACATGCCCAACGCTTCACCCAACAGGAATTCATAGTGTTCAATTACTGCGTTCCACTCCAGATAGGCTTTATGCGTTCAATGATTACATTCAACAGGCGTTTAAGCTTAACATTTGATTTTGTATACATTTGATTTTTATACAAATTCGGCATTTAATTTTGACACAATACCAACAACATTTCACTTCAACAATGGCTCAGCGTTCAAATAAACAGGCTCAGGTATTCAGACATTTACGCACTCATGGCATAATGGCTCTCTTAGCAATTTTAACTTCTCCTCTCAACGAAATTCACTATATCCTGAATTCGAATTTTTGACTTGACACCTCTACCTTCAACACTTATAAATTTTGATGCATTCATTTTATATTTGAAAGTCGTATATGACTTGTTTCCCGTAGGTGTCAGTTCTGTCAAGATATCATGTTTACTCAAAAATTCCTGTAGGTGTTAGTTTTGTCAACAGAGAGAGTTATCATGTTTATAAGTTCTCATATGTGCTTTATATATTGACAAATGAAATTATCAATATTGTTTAGGCTTACACCTTATACTCACTCTCTTCATTTCTAAAAATGATGCCCTCTACCTTCTATTGAGTGCCCTATTTTGCTAATGAGTGCCATGTACCTTCTATTGAGTGCCTTGTTTTGCTGCCTTTGCCCATGTTGTATTGTTTTGATATTCCTCAAAAGAGCATGTTGGGTTTATGATTGGTGTGGATAAGTTTGAGGTAAGATAAGTAGGGAAAAGTAGGGTAAGTAAGGGGGATGAACTAGGGTAATTAAGGTAGATAGATGATTAAATGAATGATGAATTAATCAAATAAATACATTATCACTACTTTAAAATGATAAAAAAAATTAAAAGTAAAGCATTAAAATTAAATTTCCTTACATAATTTGCAATTACTTCCTGGTTTTTTGTACGCTGAAGCTTGTTCTTTTTTATTTTAAAATTCAATTGCTCGGGTAAGTTATCATAATTTTTGTAGCAGTTGGAGCTTCTTCTTTTTTATCTTCTGGATTTGTAATTTAATTGTTCGAGTGAGCTAGAGGTTCTTCTGTCAAAATATAATTTTTAACGTAGTATTCCAAGTCCCTCTGAAAACTCATTTCACTGTCTTCAAATATGTCCTTCTGACAACACCTCATGTCCCTCTGTCACTTGCAATTGCTAATGTTGTTCTTTCAAATTAGGTCCCTCTGTCACTTGCAATTGCTAATGTTTTTCTTTCAAAACAGGTCCCTCTGTTCAACAAAACACTAGTGCACATGAATATAACTAAGAAAACTTTAAAAAGTATATGCACCTTTGCCTCCGCTAAAGTGTTGACTTGTCCTCAAGTCTCCATGATTTTTTTTTGATTCGATTGAAAACTTTTCATTAAAATGAAACAGATGAGGCATTTTTTTTTTTTTTGTGAATTCCCATCAGCCAATGTGAATTGGTTTTCCAATGAGAATTCTGAGTTTATGTTATGTCAGTTCCCTATTTTCACAACTAAAATCCCTATATATATATATATATATATATAGTATATATATATATAATATATATTATATATATATATATATAATATATATATTGTGAAGTTCGGTAAACACATGACTATGTTTTCCCAATACCTCCATCTCATTTTTCTCTGTAATTTTCTGGAAGAAAGTTTCTTTGTCTATAGGCTTGTTATATAACTTTAGGCTATGTCCATTAGCCAAAAATGAAATTCATTCTTCATCAATTGTCTTAATTTTGACTGAACCATTATCATATATCTCTTGAATCTCATATGGATCAAGCGAGTGTGATGTGAATTTGGCTTGAAATTCCTTGAACTTTGAGTTAAATAATAATTCCCAGTGTCCCAGTTTAAATTGCTTCTTCTTGATGAATGTTTTGTTCCATGTTGCCCTTTGTTGTTGAATGAGTTGAGTATGTTGTAGTGCTTGTTGTCTAATCTCATCTAGCTAATTCAATTGCATTATCCTTTCCTTTTGTAAGTATGAATTTGGAATTCAATAGGGAGTAGGACTTGCTTACCATATACCAATTGGTAAGGAGTGAAATCTATTGTGTTTTTCCAAGTGATTATGTATGCCCGTAGAGCTTCATGAAGCCTTTTTGACCAATCTTTCCTATGCATTCTCATTGTCTTGGTCATTATTGCTTCAAGCATTTTATTAGTAGACTCCACTTGACCATTAGCTTGTGGGTGATAGATGTAGATTTGCGATGCTTGATTTTGTACTTCTCTACTATGTCTTGAACCAGTTTAGAGGTAAATTGTGCTCCTTGATTAGTGACAATTTCTCTAGGGATTCCAAATCCAACAAAAATTTCCTCAAAGACAAAATTCACCAATGTTTGTTCTATTGCTCTGATCAATGCTTTTGCTTCTACCCACTTTGTCACATAGTCAGTACATACGAAGATGTACCTTTTGCCATTTTATGGTGGATTAATAGGGCTAATGAAATCAAGTGTCCACTTTTCAAATGGTTCTATGAGAACTTGTGGCTTCAGTGGCAGTGGCATTTCATCAGATGGTATTGGTTTGCCTATACTTTTGCAATTTTCACAACTTCTGAGTCTTTAAGATGGGTGGCCAATAATACCCCAAATTGAGTACTTTGTATGTTGTCCTCTTATCTGCAAAATATACACCACGAGGCTCATCATGACAAGCTTTTAAAATATCTAATATTTCATCGTGTCTTACACATCACCTTATAATAAGATCAAAACAAGTATAGAAAAGATATTCGTTAAGCCATGTATATTTAGCACTTTCTGTAATTACTTTTCTTTTCTCTCTCGATGTAAAATGTGCATGTAATTTTCATGTTGATAAATAACTAGCTATATCAGCACACCATGGAGTTATAACTGATATTGCAAAAAAATGTTCGTCAAGGAATTTTCTGGAACATGAACAATATGACAAGATGTATGTAATCGAGATAGGAAATCTGCCACTTGATTTTTCCTTCTAGGTCAATCTAGGACAGTAATGTTGAAATCCTGCATCAATAGAAACCATATTGTTATTCTATCATTACTAATGGGTTTATTCATCAAATACCTGATGGAAGAATGATCTGTATGGATAAATATGTCATAACCTATGATGTAATGTCGAAATTTATTAGCATCATGGACTACTACCAACATTTCTTTCTCAGTAAATGTGTAGTTCAATTTTGTAGGGGTTAGATTTTTCTAATGAATAAATAGCATAAGTCATATTGTTATCAGGAATACTAGTGTCCATTCAGAGCTGCTATCCCACTAAGACAGGTAGCTATCTTAGAAACAAACAAACTAAAGTTACTCTTGTTTTCCTTTATGAGAGATAGATGAGAGAGAAACAAAGAGTACCAATCTCAGTCTTTCACTTGGCTCCTTTCTTGTTTCCTCCCTCCTTTGACAGCGCTTTGCCACTACTTCCTTACTTGTCCCGCTTCAAAGAACACGCGTAGAGTCAAAGCAACATAATACCATCAAAGCATAGAGATCTATAACCATAAACAATATAGGATCAGATATATATTAACCATAACAATGCATATATCAACAAAAGATTCAGAGATATACAAGAATATGGAGGAAAACTCAAATAGCTTTATTGATAGAAGTAGTAGAAGAGAGGATTACAACCCATTGGTCTGACCCAATGCCATCCTCCCAGCATGAAAGCCCTCTTCACCTCATGAAAAGATAGATTACCCAACACTATGATGTTCCAGAGAGAAACCAACAACACTTCCTTACAATATGCAAAATTCCAGCCTTTAGATCTCTAGAATGAGGGATCCATATATATATTTTTGCAGGTGGGTGAGTCAGCTTCTGGGATTTTGATTAGTGTCATTTCTCTGATAGTTCTTGGTTCCACTTGGAGATTTCATGATCTCTTACTCATCCTTGGGCTAATTCAGAGAGGCAAGTGTCAAATGGGCAGTTTCTAGAAGATTCTTTGGGTTTCCACCTAGCAAGCTGCCTCTGCCATTTGTCTGCTCTCGCTCATCGCACCCTATAGAAGGGTTTTTCAGTATGCATCGCACTTTCTGCATGTAGTAGGTGAGATGCATCACACCCTTAGCATTTAGCAGTCTGTATGGTCCCGTTTTGACTAGTTTTGAGTAGTTTTTCAGGGAGAACTTCTGGGAGATGATGTAATCAGCTGACTTTGTTCCTTTAGGTTATGAAACAACACTTTTAGGGGCTTAGAATCCCTTGGTTTATCGACATATGAGATTGGGGTTGCAGTGCCCAAATATGTCTATAACACAAACATCCCAAGATGTGGGATGAACAGTTGCATTACATACAACACGCATACAACAGGGCAAAGCAGTCTTCCACAAACACATTGCCATTTGAGGCATGTTATGGGTAGTTGCCAATATTGCCATTGGACTTCATATTTGAGAAAGATGTCACCATCAATGGTCATAGTGACATCAATAAGGCAAGGAAGTTCATAGAGCAAATTCAGTTGATACATCATACATTTTAGGAACAACTTGAGAAAATTCAAAGCAGCTACAAGGCAAGGCATGACAAACATCGGGTTGATCACAAATTTCAAGTTGGCGACGAAGTTTGGTTATATATTAGCAAAGAGAGACTTCAAGGGGAAGGTAAAAAGCTTAAGCCAATCTATTATGGTCCTTTTAAAATTCTGGAAATGATTGTTAACAATGATTTTAAGCTTGATTTGCTTCCTTATAAGCAAATATACTCTGTTGTTAATGTTGAGAATTTGAGATTATTTGAGTCTTCTTTGATTGATGATCAAGGAGAGCATGTTTAGTTTCCATCAATAGATAATTTCTTGCCAGAATATCTAGATGAGCTTCAACAAGATCTCATACTTGACAAAAGAATCAGAACTTCAAAGAGAGGGGATGTTGAATACCTTAAAGTGGGACTCAAGGGAAAAAAGCCTTCTCAAGCCAAATGGTTTCAGATCGAGAATGTGAGGGAGTTGTACCCTCACTTGCTGAACAATTTATAGTATCTTTTGGGGTCCAAAAGGCTTCTAGTGGGGAGGAATGATTAGGTGCTCAGTATTTAGCTCAAAAATCAAAGTTCTCATAATGGCTCGAAACTTGAACAACCGCGTCCGTCTCAGAAAAATGATCCTAATTCAACTCATTTCATCAAAAACTGAGTTCGTATGAGAAAGTTATTGTGTTATGATTGCTTTGCTAAACATGTGAAATTTGTAAAAAAAATGCCTAGTCACTGCACAGTCAGTAGTCCATATTGCTGATGTGGCAAGTGACTAGCTATGGTCAACGATGAATTATAAATGGAAAAGTGGCATCATTCTATTGGGTTTCAGTTGGTGTGTTGGCATGCTTCTATTGGTTCATTTTGGGCCAATGGAAGAATGCCACGTGGCAAGCTCGAGGGTCACCACATGGCACCTCCCAAGGGCCTTGATAGTCTCGACATAGTGGAGAAAAATATTATGGTGGAGGTTGGGGTTGAACCCGTGACCTCTAGCACACCGTCCACATACCTTAACCGCCTCCGCTACCACTATGGTTCTTACCATGTATGTTCTCCACATTTATTTAAAGTGCAATGGTTAGGAGTTGGGTGGTTAACGGAGGGCCAACCCTCCCCCATGTGAATGCATTTGTTACAAATTGCAAATGGTTACAATTAACCCGACGGATAGTTCACCATGCTGCGATGGTTAGTCTCCACATGTGAACGCAATTGCCATAACCCCTAATGGTTAGTACTTCCGACAAACATTTAGCGTAGCGGTTAATGTGATGTTAACCGTCACATGTGACAACCCACCAAAACTGTCAGATATAAAGGTTTGAGTTAACACTAATCGCAGGATTTAAGTTAATTAATCTGGGTTTAAAACAATTAAGTGAAGTTTAACACTAGTTAACTCCAAGTTTAATATTGCGGTGCCCCGATTTCGAGCCTACCTCCACATTTAGCGGCGCTAACTAGAGTAATTCCATAATTAGAGGAGAAATTGTAGGAAAAGATTGTCTAAGTCATAGAGAAGGAAATTCTTGACCAAATTAAACACAGGAAGAGGTGTTCTTGGCTAATTTGGAAATTCTAAATACATTGGTGCAAGTATCAGGAGCCATAGAGCTTTGTAAAACAACATTTTGCCACATTGAGCTAATACAGAGGCCCAAGCCATGAAATATGAACCAAGGAGATGTAGCCCAAGAGGGGTGAACTCCTTCATCAAAACACTATATTAAAGTGTCTCTTTGATGGTTTGATGTACTTTGAATGTCTGTTGTTCAATATTTGTTTTTGAAGCTATTTTTCTCATGAATGTTATATTAAACTTAAGGAAATTTACCAGTTGACATACACAAACAGCTAAAGAAACCTCAGTTCAAAAAGCAATAAGAAAGCACATGTTTAGAAATCGATAATTGATATTAGTACAACAAAGACTAATTATTCAAAAATAGATCACACATAATACTTTGTAGAACATAATCAAAATGACATTATGGAATTGAATATGATTGACAATTTTCAAGCAAAGGGAAGCATAAATGAGAAATTGACATTGTCAAGCCAGGTAACCCAACCTAGGTTGTTAGAAAAAGCCACAATGAATAACAATTGAAGTATTGTTACCAACACTAATGAAGAATTCTTAACATGCCTTTGTGGTGCAGGTAAATTCTTAGTGTGGACACAAACAATTCCTCTAGCCCGAGAGAGCGGGTCTACCCACAAACAAATAATCTATGGAAAACTTCCTTAATCTAGAATCAAATAAGAGGGACTACCTCTTAGAATGCTATTCCATTTCGTGATGATCCTGCTTCCTCAATGCAACTATCTTTCGTTTCCTTCCTTCGAATACCTGAAACAAGCAAACAACAACAACAGCAACAACAAATGTGATAGCATACAATATTGTGTTCAACCTACTTAATAGGCCAAGGAACATTAAGCCATAAAGATGTAAGCTAACACTTCATGTAGGAAATCAATAAATAGTTGTATTCATATAAATTCAGAAAGAGGTTACAAACAATGCCTTGACATTGTTGGTCTCCTCCGACGTATCCGGGTTCCCACACTTCTGCTAGCATCTCATGGATCGCCCTAACAATCGAGGTTTTAAGGCCTCTTCCCTTTAGTCTCAAACCAAACTAAACACAGTATTCTCCATCAAACATACACTAGAAGGCTACAAGCTATAGATGTCTTGTTGATCATTCAAACTCACTCCAAAACTAACACTGAAACTCCCAAACTAGTTTAGCTTGGGAAAATAGAGGTTTATATAGCTTGGATGGATGGGAGATGGTTCCTCTCATCATAGGAGAAGGTCTTATCTCTTGATTTTTTTCCATCCTAATAGGGGAAAGGAGCTCAAACTGACTTCCTCGGCTCCATCCAACCCTACCATCTACCAGACTTCCATTACGAAGCTTCTAGACCTAGAAGCTTCGACTCCATATTTAAAAAACTTTCCAAAAGAGGATCAACACGTCTGAAAAAGGTCTTAGTCGCTCCATACGATGTTAGTGCTAGTGTTAATCTCTGCAAACTGGCACGAGGAGGAAACTGGTCAGTAGCGCCAGTCTTGTAAACTGGGGTAAAAGGAAGATTCTTGGGAAATGATGTAAAGGGGAATTATTCTACTCATGAAGAGGGACATATTGGGAGTTTCTTCATGATGAAAAATCATGTAGGGTTCATTGTAGAGGTCCTCCAGGATCGTGGATGGGGAGTATATGGATAGTGACAAAATGCTGTGTAACAGATGTCCCCTAAAGCATGAAGGCCGAACTAGAGTGAGGGGTGAAATGTTTTACAAGTGGATGTGGGGAACTAGAGTCCGTCGTTGGAAAATCTGCAAGCAAGCATAGACACATATACGTCACTAAAAACTCTAAAAAATGATACATGAATCGTGGTATGGACGCAACCATCCCGAGAATGATCATGTAAATGGATCCAAGGCATGGGCGCGACCATCCAATAGAGAGGACCATAATGAAACTAAGGTATGGCTGAACATGCTAGATAGTCACTTGATTACCGGTCAATGAAGTCGAACATGCTAGAAAGTCACTTGATTACTGGTCAATGATGTGAACCGTTAACAAGTGTGAGAGAAACCACTAGTAATGAAAATGGCTGTCAAGGTACTAGCAGCTTAGTTCACGGAATGTGAATAAAGGAACTGACGTCAATTCCCGTGAAACCAATCGATCTAAAGCCAATGATGTGAACTTGTCATCGAGTGCCAAGAACTTGCCATTAGGGCATCCAAGCTCTAAGGTACTGGAAGGGAGTCTCTCGGCCAACTTCCTGGTTAATGAGATGAAGTCGATAGGAAGCGACCATGTCGAAGGAGGGCCATGATGTGTCCCACATCATCGACATGAGACAAAGGGATTAAAATGATTTCAGATGATACTAACTCTTGAACATGATGATAAGTGTAAATGCAGAAGGACTAACTCTTGAACATATTGGCGACACGACTCCGGAGTTTGGAGGCTTTTGGATCCATAGGATCGGTGGTCATGATGACATGGTAGAGATAAAATGGAAGGAAAAAATGAATGGCCCAGCCTAGGAAGGTCAACGATGAAAAGGAGGATATCCCAACCTGACACGAAGCAGAAAGTGTTGTGTTCAAGAGTGATCTGTCAACACGACTAATAGAATTTCAAATTTCCCCCCACCATTTCTGGTAGGTACCCCAACTATTTTTTATCACAAGATTGAAGGGGATAGCATATGCTTGCACTGTAACTTCATCCTTCGGACGAATCCAACCTAGTAAGTTTAATGAGCCCTAGGAAGGAGAAGCTCATGTTCATCATGGTGACGAATCCAATGTCGTTTAATGTTTTAATGAGTCCAACAAAGGTGTAACTCGCTATCTTTTTCATGTTTAGAGAGTTTGAAAAAGACACGGAAAAGAAAACTCCACATGGCCCCTTTTCTTACATTTGTGTCTCTTGAGCCCGAAAAGGTAGAAAATGATACTTGAGAGAACCGCTTGACCATGTTAGCCAAGGAGTACCTTTTTCATAAGTAGTTTATCCCAGCCCGAAAAAGGGGTAAATGTATACTGGATAAACGATGTTTCGCAGCCTTTAACGATTTCAAAATGACAAGAGCTCGGCAATATTTCTATGTTTAAAGAGTTGAAAAAGAGATTGAAAGTAGGCCCCCTAGTTTTATTCTCTTTAACGAGTCAAAAAGGGAAAAATACTCGACAATCTTTTCATTTTTTACGAGTTAGAAAAGAGCTTATAGGTGACTCGTCTTGGAGGAACGAGTGGTATCAAGGGTAGAAACTGGTTTCGACAATGATGGAATTGCTCAAAACATGTAATGGTTAAGAGGTTGGCTAACAAAACCACTCATCACCACGGTTCCTCAGGAAAGGAAAAAAAAAACCAAGTGAAAGCATATGGCCGACCAAAGAGATGGTGGCAATGGAATGAAACAAATAAGGCTCATCTAATAGAAATTAGCTAATAAAAATGGCAATCACGAGATGTAAATTGGGCATGGGTTCATTTTTACACAAGCTTGAACCATGGGGAACTCTACTTGAATTTGGTTTCATGTTTACACAAGCTTGACACACAAAACTATGATTGAGTTTCGTTTCATTTTTACACAAGCTTGAAACAAAGACAAACTATGCTTGAGATAAGCTTGCATGCCCCCAACATAATGACTCAATTCGAGGTACATGCCCCCCAAGCTTCATTTCATTCAGTTAAGTGGATGGAATGAAGGTTCACTTTCAAGATCCAGGAAAGACTCGATTGGAATTTTACGAGATCTTAATCAAAGACTCGATTTGGAAAAGGGAGTTGTTTCATTTTTTAATGAGGTTGACACAGAAAAAGAACTATCCTCGTACACCTTGATTCATTTTTTAACGAGCTTGACACAAGATAAGGAACTATGCTTATATTCCTTGTTTCATTTTTTAACGAGCTTGACACAAGACAAGGAACTATGCCCTGAGGTCCTTGTTTTATTTTTTAAGGAGCTTGACACAAGACAAGGAACTATGCTCACTAATCTGTTCATGAACCATACGTGAACATGGTTCCTAAGAGGTCCTCACTATATATGAGAAGCACACTCTGGGAGGAATACATGTCAACTGGTACCAAAGATAGATCAGGTTCCAATGCTCCCAGTACATAATATACTATACCATCTGTGTGATCATCAACAAATGTGGAGACGGAATGGGTAGCCACATAATTGACCTATGGCAGGGAAGGTACTGCTTGCAAACAAGAACCAATAATGGATGATGGTTGCATAGGAGGCACCTGGTGACTAATGAATGACAATTGATCAATGGTCACTATTCTCCCTTCATGTGGAAAACAAAACACACATAAAAGAGAAGAAACAAGAACTCCCATGATATAAACATATTCACGTCCAAGGAGAAGATTGAAATCTAAAGGACCTTGGACTACCATCACGTCTATATGGATGTCTTTCCTCCCAAAGTAATATGGAACTTCGTAAGGATCCCTAAGGGTTGACTGGTTCCTCCATTGAAAGCCAACATATTCTGGGTGACAGGCACAAGTTATGGGGAACCCAAATCTTTCCAAGTAGTAGAAGACATGATGCTAGCAAATGCACCTTCATCTAATACAGTGCCATGTACTACCATATTATAGGCTTGTACTGTGATCTGGAAAGGCACATAAGATGGGAGGCGGAAAGCAGTCAGTTGACTCCAATCAAAAGAAACGACATAACTACTTGGTGGGGGTATCATATGATTCCCCCCATGCTCTGCAGGAATAAGAGAAGGACTCTTCTGAACAACTGAGATGGGAGGATCACTCTTTGATTCATGAGAATCTGAGGAGATGAGAAGAACATGAGCAGTATGATCACTACTCTGTTCAGGAATAGAGTGAACAAGTGTAGGCAGAGCCAAGTCAACACTCTTTTCGACCAATGGTTGGTTGGGAATAGACACAATAAAGTCTCTCTCAGGAATAGCAAGCCAGGCAAGAGATGAATCCAAGTCAATCTCTTTACCAACCTAGAGAGGGTTAGAAGAAAGCCTTTGATAACCAACTGGAAGTTGGAGTTGAGGAGCTGCAAGTTTTTCTAAAACTTTGGAAGTTTTATCCATAAGAGGACAAAGGTGAAGAAGATTCTCTCTTTCACATAACCTACAGGGGAATCTAATCTTCCCTTTCTTCTTACCATCACTAACCAAGGGTGCAACATCAACATGATCTCCAGAGGTCGATGGGGATGGTTGATCCAGATTTTGAGATCATACCTCTAAGACTCTAGGAATGACAGGACAGTCTCAAAGGAGATGGTCACCTTTAAACAACTTGCAAGGGAATCTGAACTTCTGTGGAGGATCAGAAGGTTTGTCGACGGGAAGTGCATTTAGAGAAATAGCTGCACGGTTGGCCTCTCTCTTATCTGACTTCTTCTTCTTTGTCTTCTTCTTCTTCTTCTTAGCCTCCTGGTTACTAGATTTGAAACTTTCACTAGGTGAAGTAGAAGAGGAGGGTGAAGAAATGGGGGAAGAAAGTGAGGGGTCAACCTTAGAATCAATGTTACGTGATTCGAATGAAGGAGACGTTTGGATAGGAGTTGGGACGCTTAGGACCATCGAGGTGTAAAACAACTAGATAAATAGACCAATGGTTAACCCAGGAAGGGACAACGTTGCCATATAAGGAGCACCAACATTTCCAAAAGAAGGAAAAGGACCAGGATACCCATCCTAGGGGAATCCTTCACTGGTAGATTCTGGAAATGTTGCCATTGGAATCGACCATAAATAATTACTAAGGAATATAACTTTAACTAGGAATATTTCGTGGGAAGTTAATTTTAGAACACTGAAACCAAACATTTCCTTTTCATGTTTTAAGAGTCGAGAAAAGAGAAAAATGTGACTCTAGTCACTTTTGAAGCTAACGAGCTCGAAAGGACAAGTGCTCGATGATATTTTAAATTTAAAGAGTTAAAAAGACCAAAACGACTGCTCGGGCTAAACTAGGCAAAAGAATTAGTAGGCATGAGCTGCAGAATACCACCCGACGAACCGAGAAGTACAGGCAGGCAATCTCCTCGAATGTTGTGTTCGGTGTATCACGTTTACAAGGCGACAGACTTGGCTTCCTACAGATAAAGGATTGCAAACCTAGTGGGGTCTCCCTTTATATACACGAAGGTACGGGGAGCACAAGTTCGTACTAGCGCTGTCTAGTGTCGAAGCGAATGACAACTGCTAGGTTTTAAGATGCGGTAACACATCTCTAGCCTAGACCTCTAAATGTAAGTTTTAAGTTTCAATGCTTCCTTAGGTTAATTCGATAAATTTTAACGATTGATCTTGAATTAGGTTTCAATTACAACTACCACTGTCATTTGACAAAACTCCTACATGCAGCTATATGAGAAAATAGGTCTTTGTCTTCGATGAAAGTTAACACTAATTGAGTGACAAGGAACACAAAATCAATGCAACAATCAAGGAATGAGATCTTTCTCTAATAAATCTCCTAAATGCACTGAAAATTTGTATCAAATGCACTTCAATTAGTCCTTTTAACAATAAAGAGAATTTATTTTTTTTCTAATACAAATGATGATGTAATTCTAGTCTTCAATGATGCTAGCTAATTTAAGATGTTGATTTAAAAAACTAGAATTATGTATTTTGCAATGGAATGATAAAATGAATCTTTCACAAACACTTCAATGAAATTTTTTCAAAACAATCAACATCAATCAAATGGAAAGCATGAAAAGAGAATTCCTTCTAAACCAATAATGCAATGATCCAATCAAGAACAAGAAGGGCAATGTGATCTATGCCCGAAAAGAGACGCTTAATCAAGAGAAGAACAAACAAAACTTTTCAAACTTGTTTAATTGAAATCAAAGTGATAAAAGAACTAAAAAACGAAATGTAAGGAGTAGCCAACCAACAACTTGACTTGCTGAGCACACAAACAGTTGAATGGGCAATGACCTAGATTCCCTAGGACCACAAACCATCCAAAGACTCAAAAATCAAGTAAAGAGAAGGCAAACCAAACAAGAAAACAAACCAAGTTAATGAAGCTTTCCAGTCAGGGAGAAGACAGGCAAAACAAGCTAAGAGATAGAAATCAGAAGGGAAAGACACACTGGTTATGATCTAGGGGAAACCTTGATCTTCACCTACAAGAATCAACGTGATTGCCTAACTGACAACAAGCAGCAGTAGGGGGTCGGCGCGATTGTTTTTGAGAAACTCGCACTGATCGACGCGATTGTCAGAAAAATAAACGCGCCAACTGAGGATTCAAGGAAAAAAATAAAAAATTTCAAAGGATAAAACCAGATTTGCCACTGTATGTTTCAGGCTTAGAGCAGTAAACCAGGAAAAGCAGAGAACACTATAGGGAAATGGTGATACTATAAAAGTTCACACAAGACCAAAAAATGACAATCAATCCAATAGAAGGATTGGCTCCCCAGTGGAGTTGCCAATTTGTGGTGCAGGTAAATTCTTAGTGCTGATACAAACAATTCCTCTAGCTCGAGAGAGCGGGTCTAGCCACAAACAAACAATCTATGGAAAACTTCCTTAAGCTAGAATCAAATAAGAGGGCCTACCTCTTAGAATGTTATTCCGCTTGGTGATGATCTTGCTTCGTTACTCCAACTATCTTTCATTTCCTTCCTTCAAATACTTGAAACAAGCAAACAACAACAACAACAAATGTGATAGCATACAATATTGTATTTAGCCTACTTAATAGGTCAAGGAACATTAAGCCATAAAGATGTAAGATAAAACTTCATGTAGGAAATCAATCAATAGTTGTATTCATATAAATTAAGAAAGAGATTATAACCAATGCCTTGACGTTGCTAGTCTCCTCCGACGTATCCAGGTTCCCACACTTCTGCTAGCATCTCTTGGATAGCCCCAACAATTGGGGTTTTAAGGCCTCTTCCCTTTAGTCTTAAGCCAAACCAAACACACTATTCTCCCTTAAACATACACTGGAAGGCTACAAGCTATAGATGTCTTGTGGATCATTCAAACTCACTCCAAAACTAAGACTTAAACTCCCAAACTAGTTTAGCTTGGGAAAAGATGGTTCCTCTCATCATGGGAGAAGGTCTTATCTCTTGAGTTTGTTCCATCCTAATAGGGGAAAGGAGCCCAAACTGAATTCCTCGGCTCCATCCAGCCCAACCATCTACCATATTTATGTTACGAAGCTTCTAGACGTAGAAGCTTCGACTCCATATTTAAAAAACTTGCCAAAAGAGGATTGGTGTGACTGAAAAAGGGCTCAGTCGCTCTGTACGATGCTAATACTAGTGGTAATCTCTGCAAATTAGCACGAGGAGGAAAATGGTCAGTAGCGCCGGTCTTGTAAACTGGGGTAAAAGGAAGATTCTTGGGAAATGATGTAAAGGGGAATTATTCTGCTCATGAAGAGGGACATACTGAGAGTTTCTTCATGATGGAAAAGCATGTAGGGTTCACTGTAGAGGTCCTCTACGATCGTGGATTGGGAGTGCAGGGACACTTGAACAAATGCTGTGTAACAACCTTCCTTGCCAACACATTTGAACAAGAATGAAGTTGTCCATTATTTTGTGGATTTTGAAGTTTTGGAAGAACAAAAAGGAGTTAGAGATGAAGAAAATCCAAATAGAGGTGATAATGTGAAGAATTATAATTTCCTTATTAATCTCACAATAATTCAATTACTAGTCCATTACTCTCGCAATCCCTAAGGCTGCTAATATAACGAGATAGATAGAAATAGGAACAAAACCCACATATGTTCTTTCAATTAAGTAGGAGTTCCTAGTTACTAAGTTCAGAGGCTACATCATGCTCTTCATTGAGGTAGAAGAGAAGATAAAGGAGATGTAAGAAATGAAATAACAGGAGAAAGGCCTTGTGAATTATAGGAGGATCACAAGGATTATTGCAAATGAACAACCAATGCAGGAAATGCTTCAAAGAGAAAAGGAAAGGAAAGAAAAAGAGCAACTAAAAAACTTTTAAGACATGAAAAATAATGACGAAAGAGCTACAAAAAATTGAAAAGGAAGAAGAGAGGACCAAGGAGCTTGACATGACTACAAATGAACTTCAAAAAAGGAGAAGGTTGACAAATTTAGTGGATAAATTAAGGGAAGAGGAAATTATTATAATGAATGCAAATAGGGTAACCAAATAATTTCAAGGCACTTTGAGGAAATTTTCTCCCATGTTAAAGACAAAGTTTTAAAATATAAACCCTACAATTTGTGAGGTTATAAGCAGCATTGCTTTCAAGCTAGAGTACAAAACAACACTTTCTATCCATTATAAAAGATGATATAATACTATCGCCACCAAGGCATTATTGTGCCCAAGACATATGATGAACCCACTACCCAAACAGGGGTCAAGATGATGCTAAAAAAATAAGGCATCATTCCCATGTAAATAACCTCATAGAGTTATATAATTACTAGTAAAATGAACAATTAGCCACAATAGCCAACAATTACGCAATTGAATCATTACCCATACACCAAATGGTGAGCCACATTAGCCAACAATTACAAAATTGCATCATTAGTCATGATGAGATTACTTTTCCCTCACCCATTTCCAAACAAATATATTACACATAAATCAAACAACATATTCATGCCCAAATAATCAAAGTCATTACACATACCCAAACAACAACTCATTATACACCCAAACAATGACCTTGCTACTATCACTAAATCACACATTTGTTGAAAAATGAAACAAGAAATTCTGAATTTGATTTTGCCTTAATTAAATTGTGAAAATTCGAAATTCCACATCAAAAGAAAACTTGGAGGAGTTAACTGAGGTGACATGGCTCTTGTCACTCAGTTAGCTCAGTTAATTCAACTTAGGGGCATGAAGTTCAATTATATATAGTGATTCCTAAATTTTAGGAGCCTAGGCTAAGTTAATTTCAGTTGTAATCAGTTAAACTAGTTCTAACTGTTAATATGACTAGTTGATGGTTAGTTAAGTAGTGGGACATCAATCTAACTCAGAGATCATCTAGTTAACTAATCAAACAACTAATAATTAGCTCATACGAGTTGCCTAGTTGTGGTGGAGTTTCCAAGGCGGTTAAACAACAATTGTAAACTAGTTGAGTGTACAAGTGTTGCATGAGGTCAGGTGATCAACCTTGAGGAATTGCGTAAGCATTTTGGATGAAATTCCTAATTAATAGGGGCCTATTTCCTCAAGAATTGTGCAAGAAAATAGGGGCTCAAGTAGAGGCATAAATTGACTAACTCTGGGTCAAAGGTTCTTAGTGAGCAGAGAGATAGGTTATGCACTTGTAGGTTGTGCTTAGTTGAGAAAATCAATTATAATACATATCTATTCATCAGATTATTGCAAACAAGCATTGAGGTTTTTAGCAGTTTTCTTTCCCCAGGAAAAATACTATTTGCATGTGTGTGATTCCTTATTTCACATATGAGATTTTTGTTCTAAATTGTGAATTAACTTCCGCAGAGCAATAGAGTAGGTTTTCTCTTGTGATTTTGATTAAAACTTCAAGAGCAGTTGCAAATTTACATTGTAATTTCTAGAACATTTAATTATAGGAGAGGCCAAATTTCAACACTATGATGCTTATTTAGGTATTTTCAACATATTAAATTCAATAAATTATATGGCCAAAATAAATTAAGACTCAAAAGTCAAAAGTAATGTTTGAGTTCAACGAGAAAGAATTTTATACCCCTAAGCAAGGGGAAGCCCTATTTATATAAATGAAGGCAAAAATTTAAATAGTGAGGTCATATTTTTAATCTAAATTTAAAAGTATTTACATTTTTTCTAAAATTAAACTACACATAAATAAATCCTTCACAACTTAATAATGATGTGATAAACAACATGATTGATTTCCCAAACAATGGGGAAGACATTTTAGCTTTCTTGATTAAGATAAAGATTTGGAAGGTGAGTTCATCTCGTTAGTCTAATTTGGGAAAGTATTGACATTTGTGCTAAAATTAAACAAGTAAGCCATAAGTTGGTTTATAGTTATACGATAGTTGCTAGGATGGATAATAGCTCGCTCCCTTTACAACTAGTAGGTCTCCTAATGTAGGTATACTACTTTAATTTGCTACAATAGTAAGGCCTCTAAGGATAGAATACTACTTTATCTTGTGAAGTAGCTATTGTGCGGACCTTCACCTTCTCCTCGGGGCATTGATGATACCTTAGTGCTTTGCTGTTGTAGTGTTGGCATTACTTATTGATTTTCCCACCCCTAGCTCAACTATATATATATATATATATATCCGGGAAATATTTTTGAAAACTTGAGTTTAAGTTGTTTAATCTAGAGAATTCCAGTACCCCAAGGGTTTTTCAAGGCACTAAATCCATTTATGCATTAAAAAATGTATTTAAAATAACACAAAATCACAATCTTGCTTTAAACTATATAGCTAGATTCAGGTAAAAAAAGATCATTTTGTCTATAAGTTAAACTGCACCATTCTTTCTGCTTGTATGCATTATGTTGGTGTTGGTTATTTCAAAAGAAAGTAAATTCCAAGGAAATTAATTTTCCTAGTTGTGTTGTGAGTTGTAAGCTCACACGGGTTTTCTATTTTCCCCACTATGGAGGTTATCCATGGGTCTCATCCCATTATATATATACAAATTCATTTTTTTTTGTGTTTAATAAAGTAGAAGGTTGACTTTGCACTTTGATCCTGGAGAGTTTGAGACTCTTTCATGGTATCATAGAAGATCTGCAAGCACCTTCTCTTTCTTTGGTTGTTTCCATGGATTTTTTGTTGATTGTTTACTTGGAGTTACATCCATACATATTAGACCCATATTATATCAATCTTGGAGCAAAATAATTGCAAATCACAACATAAATTTTTGTCTTCTTTGTTGACGCATTTGGCTTCTTTGTTGCCATTAGTTCTTGGATTGGTGGGGCACGTTCAGACTTATGATTGCTAGAGCCAGTTTGATTCCTTAGCTTTGCAATCATTGAGATTGTGGCACCCTTTCTTTAGATAGTGCAAGAAATCTATTCAATCTGCGTTTGGAAGATTTTTTGGACCGTGCCAAAAGTTTGGCATCCGTCCATATTGGTTTTTTGCCCATTTTTTCAAATTTTCTGTAGTGTGACGCGTTTTCTTAAGTGCTGGAAAATTGTCACTATGCATTTAAAATTCAGCGCTAGAACTACACATCATCCACAAATTTGCCACTAGAGGTATTTTTAATTGAATGTTTTTTTTGCAATTTTGTTGTTGTTGTTGTTGTGGGCTTCATTTGAATCGGGATTTTATTATTATTTGTGAGAATATGGCCAAATTTAGGATCGTTGAGCTCCTCACTCCCCAAAATTATCATACTTGGAAGCTCAAAATGTAGCAACTCCTGCAATCAAAGGTATTGTGGCAAACTTTAGTAGAAAATCAACCCACCTTCACCAAAGAAATGAAGAAGTTTTCTTACATAAACAAGCTTGATGAAGCCATGGGGTTAATTGGGCTTCATGATTATTCCATCTTGATAAATGTGATACTCCAAAGAAAATTTGGGACAAGATGACCTCTCTATTTAGCAAAGTCAACGAGTTCAAGGCCTTACAATTGGAAACATAATTGTCTTCATTGATCCCTGATGAACATGACTCTATTGAAGACTCTCTTGTCAAATTTCGACCATTGGTTGCACAACTGAAATGATGCAGAGACATAAAATTAGACAATGAGTACATTTTCCCGATTCTATCCAAGCTAAAGGGTATGTATAAGGTTTTTGCTTCTACATTTTATTCTACAATGGATGCACTTGGTGATAATTTTAAAATGCCTTCTTTTGAGTTATTTTGTGAATTCTTAACAAGAGAAAAATCTAAACTGTGGTAGTTAGATGCTCTTTCTAGCTCTACATCTCAAGCTCTTGTAGCACATATCTCCAAAGGCGAATCCAAATCCAGTCCTCAAAAGAAGAAGGATTCTACTCAAAGTAGTGAGCCTCTCTCTAAACCTTAGCAAAAGTCAAAGCCCTCCCCATCCTCTTCCAAGTCCAAAAGGTTTTCCTCAAAGCCATGGAAGAAGAGGTCAAATGAAGCTTGAACCTTTTATGGAGGAGAAGGGCATCCAGAATCCAAGTGTTATAAGAAACTTGAGTCCTTGAATGAAGCGATGAAGTAGCATAATATTTCAGTGTCCAAACCCTTTTCATCTGGTAGAGGGCATGCTTTAGTTGCTCGAGCTTTACATGCATTCTCAGACAGTTGGATACTTGACTCAGTTGCATCTCATCATATGAATCATTCCAGTAAGTTACTTCCATCTCCATCTGATTGTAGTGTTTCCCAGATTGCAGTGGGAGACTCTTCACAACTTGATGTTCATGGATTAGGAACTGTGCAATTAAATGATAGTTGCATCAAGAATGTTTTGCTTGTGCTTGAAATCTCTGCAAATCTACTTTCCATTTATCAGACCTACCATTTTGGTGATCAGAAAATAATTGAGTTTTCTCCCAATGATGCAGTCATTCAAGAACTACAAGATCTAGAAGTTGTTGTTTCATATGGACAGGTAGATCACAACTCTCGCTTATACGGATTTGCAGGGTTTGAGCCTTCTTGATCCAAGTGGATATTGGTGGCCACCCACCTATTCCATTTGGACCCCCACCATTGTTTCTTTTAGTTTTTCAGTTTCCTTATTTGTAGCACAATTTGATGTTTTTGGTAGTTTTTTGGTTCCTGAACTTCTAGAGCCGTTTTGAGACCCTAAATGACGTTTTTAGGGAAAAATTAGACCAACATGGGTCATAGAAGAATTTTTTTCATTCATAAGTTATTTTCCTCTCGTAGATCTTTCTAACAAGGTATTGTGCGCATCAAACGAAGATCGTATGCCAAAGTTACGACCACAGGAAGTTGAAGTACCAATTTACCCAAACGGGGCCCATAGTTTGGAGCTTCATCTCCTAGGGTTATATTTTTGGATGTTTAGGGTTTTCCATTGTTTATCAATAATAAATAGGCCTTTGAGCCTCATTATAACATAGTTTAGACGCATATAGCTGCCACATCTCTTCTCAGAGATAAGCTACCATCGCCCGAGCTATTCTTATTTCCATTATGTTTGTAAGCATATTTCAATATTTGATATTAATGAAATGAAGTGTTGTTTCTACTGCATCTTTGTATTTATAGTTATATATGTAATTTGTTGTGTTCTTGTTTAAATCTGGATCAGTGGTATCAGAGAGGTCTACTCCTTCTCTGTTTTTATTTGCATATCCCCAATGAGGTTGAGATATAAGGAGTTAGATCGAGAAACAAAGATCCACCTATTGGGGAAGAAAAGAAAGACGAGGGGGTAGGAGATCCTATCAAAATATTGCTTGAGGAGGCCCTCGAGAAACAAAGAAACATGATGATGGATAAATTTTCCTAGATCCTTCAAACGTTGCCCACTGGCAGTGCATCCACATCCAACAACCACTCTGGAGTCTCCACTCCTTTTAAGGTACAAGTAAACTTTGACATTACCATATTTGAGGGCGAAATAGATGCAGATGCCATAGATAAATGCTTAAATATGATAGAAGGATATTTTTATGTTCATGATTTTTCCAGCTGAGAAAAGATTACTTTTGCTCTTCTCAAAGTTGCCCCCCACATTAAGGACCCGTGGGAAACCTAATGTGAGCAGAAGGATGAAAGGACGAGCTCACTTTTTTCAGTCGCACCCACTTGGAATTTGTTCTGGGATGCTATCAAGGAGCAATACTACCCTGTCGGGAGCTATGAGTCTTGGGTTGTGTTATATTCTTTCCATGACTAACCTACGTAGTGAACCGGGGGGTTAGAGGGGGGGTGGGTAGCCCCCCTCTACGGGGTCCAGGGTAGTGCCTTGGGGAATTTTTTTTGGACCCTATATTACGTTGCGCGAACCTACCTATGGTTTTCGGTCCATGGTTTTGGACGCGATGGTTTTCGGTCCATGGTATTGGATGCTTCGACATGTATAAATATGTATTGTAACATTGAAAGGAACATAATGAAAAAGTCAAGCTGGTAGTCCCGGTTTTGGGATCCAGTGGGAAATCTCTGTGTATACGTGTTTTATGTGTTATGCTCTCGCATTTTTATTTTTCCCGTGATTTAGAATTCGTATGTAGGTAATTTCTGTACGGGGTTAAAACCTACAAGTGGTGTGCTGGAAATGCAGAAAGGAAGGGCACTACAAAAGGGACTGTAAATCTAAAGCTCCTGATAAAGGAAAGGGATCTAATAATGCTCCTTCTGCAGAGGCGAAAACCACCTCATATGAAGGTGGGGATGTGTACTTGGCTTCTTCAAGTACACATATAGATCATGAGGCATGGTTGGTTGACTCAGGTGCATCCTTTCACTTCACTCCCCACAAAGAGTGGTTCTGAGAGTATGAGAAATATGATGGTGGTGATGTCTTCTTGGGGGATGACAAGAAGGTTAGAAACGTTGGTTGCAGAA